>UCOM01000145.1:0-123128 GCA_900474385.1 Ormyrus pomaceus
CTCTCCGCGCGCGCCTCGTTTCGCGGACTTATTTTTTTGTGGAGGAGGAGGAGGAGGCCAAGTTTTCGGAGGAGGCAGACGAGAAGTGGGTTCGCGTGTGCCGTCACAAAGACGAGGGTTTCCCGGGCTTACGAGGTTATTTTTTCGTTTGTGCGCGGAGGCAAATAATTATCATACTCTTTTTTAAGGGCACCCTTGCAAGATGTGGGAAATTACAATACTGTATTCTAAAATTTACGTCTTTTAAACAGATTAAATTTTTTATTGCAGCATCGTTATTCTCATTCGAATTTTCACCCCTTAAGAATCTGATAGAAATTAAGTTAATTGGAATATTTAAACGGCTTATTGAGTTCTTCGATAACCTTTAAACTGCATACTGTCAATATTTATTTTCATAAGAGAGACCGTCCACTCGCTCCGCCTAAAAAGCTTAAAAGCTAAAAATACTTCCCTGCAAAACCGAGCCCCTTTAAAAAAAAAAGTTTGCCCGAACCGATCCAAAAACAACGTATCCGCCCGTCTTTTCCGCCCGAAAGCTCCCCAAAGCACAGCGAGGAAACCCCAGCAGACCCCGATCGCTCCGGATTCCCCGCGCGCCGTTACAAGTTTTCTAATTAACCCGGCGATCGATAAATTCGAGAACGGGCGCTCGTCGTCTTGCCGCGTATCCTCGCGTAAAATCCTCGCGGCGCGCCGCAATATTCGCGCTTCTCTTTGATCTCGCGCCCGGCGGCTTTATTAGATTCCGTTTGTTTGCCGGGGGTCCGCCCCCCTTCGCCCCCCGCGACGCGTCCGATTAAACCTGCGCGGCTGCTTACACTTGCGCGAGGAGGAGGAGGCTATTAGCGGCGTTGAGCGACGCGCGGCTCTGGAGTTCGGCTGGGACGAATATGACGGCTTGGTTTTCCGCGGCTAATTCCGACGAGGATCGCGGGAAGGAAATTGTTGGCGCTGCTCGCGTTTCTGCCGCCGGCTGGAGAGTCGGAGGTTGGAGTTAATTTTGCTGGCTATTAATTTGCTTTTTAATGATGATGGAGGTGTTTGAGTCATCGGTAATAATGAGTTATTTGCGTTTTCTCATCGGTTTCCTCTATTGATTGTGTGCGCATAACTTGCTTGCTGGAAGATGTTTAACGTTCGATTCAATATCGAATGAATGGAAATTCGTGATACCGAATTGAAGCGGTAATGAATTGATAAATAAATATTCTTTCTTAAAATTTTTTTAACAACATTATCAAAGTATTGATTTAGCTTTGCAATTTATTACAGTGGAATTTTCGACTACCGTAATTTATACAAAACACTCTAAATTTTTGCATTAAAAAAAAACTGTCGACAATCTTTCCGAGCTTCCCAGTAATCCAACCGTCTCGTTAACAAACTTTGAAAAAAAGCAAAAAAAGCTCCACGATCCTCCCGACGGGAAAGTATTTTCGCTTCGTTCTCGAACAAAAAAAAAAAAAAAACAAAGCTCTCGGCGCGGCGCATAAAAAGTTGGTCAGCAGACGCGGGGGAGCAGCGAGCGTCAGACTTCTCGTCGCCTCTCTCGACCCGCGACTCGACTACGTACAAGCCGCGCGTCGATCGAGCGACACGAATATATCGGCGGCGGCGCCGCCGCCAAATGGGACGACTATATTTATACGCCCCGCGCGAATCCGAAGCCGCGGAATGTCTCTCGTTTTCAGGTTCAGGCTTTTATCGCCGAGTGTATACTTGGCTTTATTTGTAGCTACTTGCAATTGGGTCTTTGAGGAATTGGGTTATACGGCGCTGGAATTGTCTTTAAACTGGTGGGAATCACTGTAAAAGATACAATTGGTGAAATTAGTTTATCTTCCGTCGCTTTTTGTCGAGGATAAAAATTATCCGAGGAGAAAACTATCAGTTGTAGAAATAGAAAACTGACTACAGTCGATCGTTTATACTATTAACAGATTAGTGCTATCTCTCTTCGCTTCGATCCGCGAGCTCTTACGTTGTGTGTAGAGAAAAGCGCTGCCTCTCTTATTCTCTAAAGCGTTTGCTCTGAATATATTCAATGTTCATCGGACGCTTTGCAGTTCTACGCGTAAGTGTATGAATGATTAAAGATAATAATTAAAAAATTAAAGCGGTTTTTAAAATTTTCAAAAGAATAAATCTAAAGAAAAATTCAGGTAAACATTTTTAATGAAGCTTCATTTCATTCTTGAAACTTCAAGTTTCTATTATGACTTGATGTGCTACGTAAAAAAATTTTAAGAAAATATCTGGGGCTCGTTATATAATATGAATTCTAAAGAATCGCTTTACATTCAGCCTATATATAAACATTCCCTATACGTAAGTATCTGACACTCAATTCATATTGAAATTTCAGAGACATTCTCGATTTCAAATTCGTAGCTTTTTACATTGCACTTATGACGTTGCCAGCGTAAAATCTCTTTTTTGCAACAGTCACGTTTAGTAATGTGATCGATTGCTCTGCCCTTATTGTATTAACAATGATAATGACCGTTCAAACATAATAAACACTTTAATGAAAACAAATTACAGCTTACAGCCATCAACCCGTTTTAAACTTTTGAGCTTTCTGAAGCACGAAAGCAATCGGCTCTCTATTAAAAATAAAAACTTTCGAATAAAACGCTCTACATTCCCCCACCTGGCGGAACTCCCATAATCTTTTTCCGATCGTAAACAAAGAGAATCTTTTTTTCGCCGGGGAACAACCGCTTTTTAAAAAGCAAAGGCCGCGCAATCTTTTCAATTATTTCTTTCCAGCGGCGCGCGGCGCGCCGTGAAAAGCGTCTATACATACTATCTCGCGAAATTACACTCCGCTCTTTTACGTTTAAGCCATTCGACGGGCTTTGCGTAATTGTTACCTCGACTCGCACGCACGCAATTTGCGTGCGCGCGCTTCCGTCCCTGTTTAAGATGTCGTGATGCATAAAATTTAACGGCCGCCTTGAAACTTTTTACAGTTTTCCGCGCGATCGTCCTTTCTCGCTCTCGCCGCTTTTCCGCTAAGAGGAGCACGTCCGAGCCTCGAGTGGAACCTTTCCTCTTATCAGTCGCTAATTCGCGCAGAGTGTATACTAAAGATAGTTCGGTGCCGGCTTATCTTAATTCTCGGCATTATTTATATTTAATCGTACAATCGCGAATCCGCTCCGTTAACTTCCGTTGGATTCTCGAATCAATTCCGGGTGGGAGAATTGGGTATACCCCCCCGTAATGGAGGTTATTATACACACTTTCGCGGCATTGTTTCGCTTTAGCATACCGTAATTTTCCTTTTATTAATTTCTAAGCAATCTCAAATTAAATTACAGGCCGCCGACGAGCAATTCCAGCCGCGGCCGAGACTCGCAATTATTAAGAAGTTTCTCTCTCTCTCTCTCTCTCTCTCTCTCTCTCGGTACGGTTAGATTTTTCGCGAAAGAATATACGGGTGCACACCCGACTCGGGGGCTTTAAAAACTAATAATCGATACGGGCGAAACGCGTGTATCGGCAATTTAAATTTTTGCCCGCGCCGCCGACAAAAAAAGGTGCGCGTTCCGCTCGGTTTGCCACAACGCGAAATGTATCTTTGGCGCGGCAATCGTATTTACAATTCTCGCGGCGGAGTGCGGGGAATTCTTTTTATTTTCTTCGGGCCGCGAATCGAATCGCCCGCGCGCTGGTTTTAACCGCGCGGCAGAGCAAGTTTTGCCCTGCTTTTGCCGCGGTAAAAACGACCAGAAGGGGTTTCTCGTTTCCAATTCGTTAACTCTGCAACGTAAATATTGCGGGCTGGATATAAATAAATTCCGAGTTAGGCTTTGGCAGGGAAAGCTTGGAAATCGTTGGAGGAGAAGAAATGCAGAGTATAATATTTATTATTGAAATTCACGATGCACGGATTCATTATTATATATTTTCAAATTAACTTTGAGACTTATTTAATAATAGCATTAAAAGGACTAATAGAAATGGGGACTTAAATGAGTGTATACGCATATCTGCTTAAATGAAAGCTATTTTTATGGATTCAAATTGCCTCAATAATACGTTTAGTTCTTAAAATCTCTGACTAATTTAATAGACTACTAGAAAGAAAAAAAATATCCCACTTTAAATCACAAGTGATTGAAACGAATCAATCGCCTTCTGCTAGAAACGAACAAGCTTATCGACGAATCTATTTACAAATCACAAACTAAGCCCCCTCCCCGTAGGCAACACTGAATCCCCTCCCCAAATACGGCCTGCCCTCGAAAGCGACAGTCGGCGCACCGAAAGCCATCATCAGGCGCAATTCGACGTCCGCCAGACGAAAGTGCAAGTCAATAAACAGGCGGCCCGGCCGAGAGCGAAACATCCTCTTTCCCATATATGAATTTCGTCCCGTCACCTCGACCCCGATCCGCGTCTTAATTACGGAGCGACAAATCGGCCCTTCCGGCTCGCGTAAACGACTCCTTCCGCCTTTTTCCGCGAGCACAATGCACGATCGAGAGATATATATGTTACGCGCGGCTCCTTCTTTTTTCTTCCAAAGGAACACTGTGGGAGAGCCGCGCGCCGCGTGGGAAGAGGGCTTTGGGGGAAAGTGTCTCTCTCGCTCGCATAATGCCGACGATTGTTTTTAAACGGCCCTCGAGTCGCGCGGCGAGGTGAGAACGAGACGCGCGAGGTTTCTTTATCTTGATAGAGGCGGGCTTTGTTGCGTTTAGCGCCGCCACGTACGGCGGGAGACTACTCGCGATGGAAGGATTCGGTTGTTGGGAAATCTTTGTGGCGTCGATCTGGATTTTAATACTGCTTTCCTTAAAGAATAAAGCTGACGTTGCTCGATTCAAAGTATCTTGACCGATGAATATTTTGTGCTATTGCTTTAAAGTATTATCTATTCTGCGAACAACCACTGATAATTAACGCTCAATGAATCGATTTTCCAAAATAACGCTGCCCATCCAAATGATTCATGAAATATTAAACAGCCGACTATTCGACAGAGAACCAACAATGCCACCAGCAGAATCCACATGCACAGTCAATTACCCAATTGGCTATCGCGTTTCCAACAGAAACGTTAATCATTCCTCATTCGGTAATTGCCTCAATCTCGCCGCCGTCCGCAGTTAAGACAGCCGCTCCTCTCGACCAATCGAATTATATACCTCCTCGAAAGGAAAAAGCACTCGTCCAGCAACGAACGACTCCTCGGCGCGCGACGCCATCCGAGAACAATAAGTCCCCGACTCTCCGGCGATAAACGAGGCCCTTCAACCGTCTCTCCTCGCGTGTCGCCGGCTAATTACACCGCGGCCGCGCAAACGAGATCGCGGCGCGCAGTCCAGTTGCGAAACGGCGCGAGTCTCTCCTCGGGGCGCAGCAACAATGACGGCATTAAAGCGCCGGCCGGACGGCCGGTAATTGATAATAACTCGAGGAGACGCGAGTAAATACGGCCGCCGCCGCCGCCGCCCGATTGATTCGCTTTGTGCCCCGCCGCAAGTGACCGATGGGATCGCTTTGTTTGGTGGGAGAAGGATAAGGTTTGACGTTGACATCGGGTTTTGGGCACAAGTTTTTTGGTTGCCGGAGGGAAGTGAGGATGAAATGTGGGCGTTTAAAGCGTTTTAAATCGACTGCAGAGAAGTTAGTAGGTGGCCGGGTGCGATTTATGTCGTTGAAACTGGAAGATTTTAGTTTTGAGAGGGAAAATTAAACTTATTAAGTTACTTAATAAAACGAAACTTAATTAAATACCGTAGCAGACTTTTTTATTGCAGCGAAACAGGATACATCGCTGAACTGATGACTAAACCGCAGCTGATATTTTACCCTCTTATTTATAATACAAAGTATAACTTGACTTACGCCTCGAACTTTTATCAGTACAAACCTCTACTTGGCACTGCTTTCTATAAATTTTAACATAAAAAAGTACGCGATCGTGCAGAGATTACAGCCAAGAGACGGCTATGACCCACAACTGTTAGCCAGATAACGATTAGCATACGCCCCGCTGCATTATTTACAGTGTACTGCAAAGAAAACTATACAGCGGAATCGAGCGCGGGGAGATTTCTTGGAAGGCTGCCTGGAAGCAGTCGTCGCGACTGCCTGCCGTCTCTCGATAAAAACCTGGCATATTCGCGCGTCGCGTTAAAAAGTGGCGCGAAGCTCAGCGTCGACCGCGTCGATCCGCAACCGAAGCCTCTCGACTTACGCGCCTGCCGAGGAACGCCGCAGCGAGACGCGCGCGCTGCTTCATCGGCTCGATGCAAACGAGATCTCGTTGCCGCGGTTTTTCGGAAACCGGACCGTCCGCAAAGCCACGGAATGCGTGGCGGCGTGCACCTGCCACGATGACGCGCCGGCAGTGGGTTATTTCGGAGCCGGCGAAGGTCGCCGGCGTGAATTCGAACGCGATCGGCGCGCTTCCTAGGAGGGGATTGTTTTGGGCTTTGTGATATATTGTTTTGGGCGTTAAAAAATATTGACAGCTCAAATTAACGTCTTTTTATGTTTAAGTATTAGCCATATTACAGGTTCGAAATTATAAAAATCTGTCTTCATATTCTAAAAGAGCAGGCTTTTTGACATAAGATACTACTTATACTTTGCTCCAAAGTTTCTAGCGTGCATTTGTATTTAAAAAACAAATCGCCATACTATTTAAGAATAAAAATCCTCTACTTCAGCGCAGCAATCAATACCCCATCCAATACCTAGTACTTGTATAAACCTCCATCAAATCAGCGACACCCTTTCAATTAGCGATCGTCGTCCCGAAAGAAAACAGCGCCGCCCGGCCCGAGCGCACAAAGCCGCGCGCGCGAATCCGCAGTCGAAAAAGGACGCAAAGCCCGAAAACCCCCCCCTCCCCCGCGGGTCCTTTGAACCAGAGCCGGAAAACGGCCGCGCTCCCGGACAAAGCTCGAAAATCCGCGCGGCGCACTTAACTTTTCCGCGCGCCGAGCATAATGGTAGTCCGGCCGCATTGCGGGGTGCCCCCCCGCCCCGATTGTCGGACGCACTCCATTGTCGAGGCGGCGCTTTTGTCGACGCGCCCGTTATTAGATTCGCCGCCGGCAGCCGGAATTTTTCGCTCGCTTTTTTTTTTCTCTGCGGGGAGAGCTCGCGGACTCGTCGAATGTGGGGATTTGGGTGAACATTCTTTTCTGTCTCCGGCGCGATTGGTGAATTTAAGATTTTTATAGATTTCTCGTACCGTTCGGATGGGGTTGTTAAAGTTATTATCGAGGCCTTCTTTTCGCGCGCGAAACGCGCTGTTATTTAATAGATTGCTAGTTTCTAACAGGTTATACTCTCTTGCAATTTTCCCGCAAAGTTCCGCCGAGAAAAGCGCGGCCGACCTCTTAAATAGCAGCCATCCATCACCCGAACGACAGTCTACAGGGGACGATCGAGTTAAAAAAAAAATGGATAGTATCAAGTCGCTTAACACGAAAACCAGACGCATCGCAGACAGGCGTAAATCATCTCGCACGATTTTCTCGGGGATAAACGGCTAGAAATTCGCGGCGGCCGAGAGCGACGAGGTTGCAGTCCGAGCGTTAAGTCCGGCCTTTAACGCGTCCGCGTTAATCGAGCTTGCACAACAATGCGTCGCTGTTTTGCTTCGCTCTCGATCTATCGGACTCGAAACAGTCACCGTTTTGTATGTAAAGTGAATTGTCGGTAGAACTCGAAATTCGTCGTTGAATCTCTGCGAGATCGCAGAGAGCTTTCCGAGCTTTTGGCGCAGTATAATACTTTAGCCGGCGCTGTTTCGGGCTCGAAGCAACAAGTTAAAAAATGAATGTTAACGTTGCGCGCGTCACGCGACAATTAATCCCCCTGGACGGTTGAATTTTCGCACAACGCATCGCGCGTCAATTAACAGATATAAAATCCTAAGTTAAAATAAAACCTCCAGCCGTCGATCCCCCCCAAAAAAAAGCTCCTCGTCGAGAGAAGCGAAGCCGCCACCCGGCGACCCAGAAAGCTCGCCGCGCCAAAACGCCGTTCCAGCAATTGGCAGGCGGCAGAATTAGTGTCAACGGCTAATTAAGCCTCGTTCGGGCGTGACGCCGCCGTTTCCGCTCCCACGCACGACTCGCTCGCCTGCTCTTTTTTTTTTTGCTCCGCGCCACGGCGGGAAGAAAAGCTCGGCTGATTGTTTTCGTGTATATATATATATATGCACCCCATGGCGGGCGGCTCGCGATGACGGGTGGGGAGGTCTGTTTTGGAAGAGTTAACGGTTGCTTTTCGAGGCAATGAGAAGGGGGATTTTGGCAGGGGTTCAATATGCTCTTTCGAGTTTACGGGTAAAGTAATTTTGAGATATTGGTTTTACTGATTAACTTGTAACTTCGTTTAACCAGCAAGAAAAATTAAAGATTGTAAAATTATTTAACTTTTTATTAAACTTTTATTTAACATTCATGTAAAATTTATTGATTAAAGAAAATATACTCTCATCATCTTTTCGTGTATGAAAACTAACTTTCCAATTATTCAACGCTCAAAACCCCATATATTACATTCGAAAAATTATACTTTCCTCCTCGCCGCAACCTGGCTGAAAGCGTCCTTATCGAGAATAATTTCAAATTTTCCCTCGAAAGCACCTTCGTAACATTCACTCGCGACTGCATTGACACGTCCGCAGAGGTTACGCAAGATATAAAGATATGCGTGGGTACTCCCTCAGATAATACAGCCAAGGTTCACCGCGGCAGAATTACGGCCGCCTCTAATTACCCGACAAAGGTTTGTCCTCTCTGTGGAAAGACTGCCGCATTCAGCCGACTCCCGAAATGCGCTCCCGGGTCCTTTTGTTGCATTGTGCGAGAAGCTGCTCGGAAATGCCGTCTCCTTTCTTCTGCGTTTGTTCAGCCGCACGCGAACGCATACAGATAAGACGCGCCGCGGGAGGGGGGGTGGTTTATGGTTTCCGGTAGATTTCTGGAAGCGAGCCTGGCTTTTTCGTGGCTCGCGACTAATCGAACGGGGATATTTTCAATGGGAACTTGATCGAACGGTTTAAAGGTGATGTTGCAAGAAGGAATAAAAATTTTGTTCGGATTTTGAGTTGAATAGCAGAAATTCGTAATGAAAGTTTTTGCGAACGCGAATTTCAACGTTTTCAGGCATTTTTCGAGTTCAACTTTATAATAAAAGGATTATTCAAAGGCGAGACTATTTTTTAAAATATTCAATTACAAAGAAAATAAAACAACTTTTATTTCCCACGCCACTCTTTCTAAAATAAAAAAAAAAACGTCGTACTTACTTAACCGGCCAACATTCCCGGCATCCAAGAAATTAATAAACCCTTCTAATTTTCGAAGCTAATAACCGACAATCGCGCGGAATGAAAGAAATCATAACCCAGACGACACGTCGTAAGCACCATATTACTCCGGGGACTCGTCAAGACATAACCAGATGCTCCGGCCATTAACTCTCCCAGCCACATCTCGCTCGTTCGCGGAAACGCTTCCTGCGTCCGGCGACTGTAAAGTCCGCTTGGGGAAAACGAGGCGCGGGGCGGCTCCGATTTTCCGCGCCCGCGACTCGCTTGTTTTAATACGGTAGGAAGAGCTTTTTTTCGCTGTGCAAATTAACGGCAAAGGGGATTATGATAATTCGGCTCATCGGGCTGTTCTGCCTTCTGTTCCGGTGCATTGTTTCACTTGGCGGTGCGGTTTTGCTGCTGGAGCTTTTATGCGTTGGGCCTTTTCGTGCAGGAGGTTGTGGGTTATTTGATTAATGGACGAAGCTGGTCATCTACGTTTACTTATTATTTAGTAAAATTTATCTGTGCAAACGATGAACAAAATAACACTCTTCTACCTAAACTCACTTGGATCCAACGTTACCAAAATTCCAGTTCCCCGAAGCCATTCTCGATTTCTCTAATCAAGCGAGTTCCCCCCGCGAAGTGTTTGCTTGCGCACACCGACAAAGGGCCTTTGTTCCTGCTTTTGGGGTCCTTCGATCATCGCCGCGCTCCGCCAAAGGAGATCTTTGGGCGAATCGGCGGGACGCCAATCCCGATCGCGGAGATGCGAATGCTTTGCAGCTTTCTTTTAGCTGACTGCGACTGTGGTAAGATCTGTCCGCGTGGTATAGTTCGAGATGGAATTTTCCACGAAATTGATCGTTTAATCGGGGGACGAGTGTAATGCTGCTTGGATAATTGAGAGTCGCCGGCCGAAGAAGAGTACGGTATTGAATTGTACTGTATTTCGATATTTCGCCACGCATCGCCGGTAGGTCGGAGCGTCTGGTAGCTCGTTATTGCTTCAGCGGAGGTCGAAAGTACGGAGGCGCATCAGGAAAAGTCGCGGAATCGCGCGAGTGAAAATCCCCCGGGCGACTTGTAAGTGTATATACTAGCAGTCGCCGAGCGAGCCGCGGCAACGAAATTCCGACTGCGGCTTTGGGCGAAGGAAATGTTTTCCTTGGAATGAAGCTTTCTGCTCGTAGGATTTTTTTTTCGATTGTAAATGCAATTTTTTCTATTGCACATATTTCAAGGGCTGTTTATTAAATTTTCAAAACTCACTGTCCACTTGACGAATTGAATTCCACAAACGGCGTTCCGCGAGCCTTTCGACCGTCAATTCCAATAGCAAAGCTCATCGAAGCCTTCGAAACTCCTCCGACAATGGA
The DNA here is from genome assembly GCA_900474385.1 of Ormyrus pomaceus. Classification (NCBI taxonomy): domain Eukaryota; kingdom Metazoa; phylum Arthropoda; class Insecta; order Hymenoptera; family Ormyridae; genus Ormyrus; species Ormyrus pomaceus. The sequence goes on from UCOM01000145.1 coordinate 10,678, forward strand.
ACTTTCATCAGCAACCATTCTCGCCGACGATCCTACGAGCATCCCGATGCTTGGCACGACACGGCAGTCAGCCGGCGTATTGTACGGCGTTTGCGAAATTCGCTTTTCCGCAGCCTCCTCGGGCGATAACCAGACGTGTACCAACCAGGCAACCTCGATATCCGCGCGGTTCGTTCGCGAGAGTTAACCTGCCGCCTATACGAATACATATATACAACGTGAGTCGCAGGTTAATGCGGCTCTGAAAAGTGCGTGCCTGCTTGGGATGGACGAGGCGCCGCGTTTGTCTTTTCGCGGTGGAGCACAGCGGTATTTTCGGAGCGGGGGAAGGCGCGTTTGCGCTCCTGGCTCGGGTGTGTTTTTTGGGATCGACTGTGATTTGAACGCATTCTGGCGGCTTTGCGCCATTTACTTGAATTTTTCGATACTTCGCTTTCGTGAGTTCATAAAAAAGATTTTGGAAAATTTAAATTGGGTAAATTTGGTTATTAGGAAACCGAGAAAAATATTGATTGATTAAAAATGGTTTTCTAGATCAAAAAAATATATTTAAACGATAAATTTTTAACTAGTTCAATTGGCTGGTACCAAAATGTCTCTCTATTCTCTGTTTTGCAAACAAATTATTATAAATCCATCGATGTATACGAATAATAATTCAATCAATTATTCTCTCATTTGAACTAACTAGTTACCTTCGAAATTATAATCATTGGCGTTTAAAACTTTGTACTAGGTGAAATTAATGACTCCTCTTATTTCAAGTCGTCATTTTGAACAATCGCAACACCAAAAAGAAACATATTGTATTCCTAAACTTCTCGATAACATTACCAACTAATGAAAAACCCTTCGATCACGTCGAACCGCGAACAATACCAGAATGATTCAAATGAAGCCTCGGATACAATCCTTCGAACTGAAACGAGCACGAAGCCTTAAAATCCAGCTTTTGAAAAAGGTACATTCACTCCTCGACTAGTCGCCGAGTTCAAAGTTCTATTTTCCATCTGGGGGGGGAGGGGATTCCAGCGTACGCTGCAGCGGCCATTCACTCCCATCGATTGTCTCCGCGGACTACTTGCCTTCCGCGCGGTACGGCTCTTTATTTACGTGCGTCCTTTTCGGCGGTATTGTCCCCGAGCTTGAATTATTCAGGCCCGCTCGAGGCTCTCTGGGAAAATCAAAGTTTTTTTCGTTAGACAGGGACGCGAGGAGGTTAATGACGTGACTCCGATTTAAACATTGCGTGTTTAAAATAAGGCTTGAGATCAGAAATCTCGGAGGAAAGAAAATAAAAATTGACTTTTGTCCTTAATTATAACAATTTAATTATAAAAATTATAAGAACAATGATAAAACATTAATGAGAACTTTATATCTATAAAAAAAAATTCTTTAGAACGCACTTCAAATTATTATTTCAAATCATTAGAAACAATTTTCTACTGTTAATAAGATATTAGATGAGATGATGGATGAAATACTATTGAGCTAGTAGTTTTTTTATACACTTTTCTTGGCATTACTATTTTTTTTTAATAATAATAATCGTCATCATATCTTAATTTCTCGTGTAGCGATCCAACACTAGATTGTATCCGTTGAATATTTTTTGCCATCCCATTTTCAAGTTGTTGTTTTTCCAATGCCACTTGTGCCATCTGGTTTGCTGTTTGTTGCATCATGAATTTTACTTGTTCCATCTCTCTTACCAGATTTTCTATGTCCAATATTTTTCTTTCCATCTCTTGCTTCAGGTTTTCTTTGTCCCATTTTTCTTTTTCCATCTCTTTTTCCAGAATTTCTTTTTCCAATTTTTCTTTTTCCAACTCTATTTTTAATTCTTTTTCCAATTTTGTGTTATTTAAAGATTCTTTTACCAGATTTTCTATGTCCAATCTTTTTCTTTCCATCTCTTGCTTCAGTTTTTCTTTGTCCAATTTTTCTTTTTCCATCTCTTTTTTCAGTATTTCTTTTTCCAATTTTTCTTTTTCCAACTCTTTTTTTAGTTGTTCTTTTTCCAATTTCTCTTTTTCCAATTTTGCTTTTTCCATCTTTTTTTCCAGGTTTTCTTTTTCCAATTCTTTTTCCAGGTTTTCTTTTTCCAATTTTGTGTTTTTTAAAGATTCTAACTTTTCCTTTATATCAATGTTTTGCAGTTCTTCACGGAATCTTTCTTCTTCTTTTTGCGTACTTAATGCCAGTTTTAATAAAAAAACTTTCAATTGGCCCGAAATCTTTTCTGCGCCAAGACAAAACGGCATACAAATTTCGTTACATTTATCTAAAGTTTTCTTCTTTTCTTCTATTAATTTGCTTTGTATGATTATCAATTTCAAATTTTCATCTTTCAAAATATCTAATTCGTGCATTGCTGATTGGTAATCAGATGATATATTTTTAATTTTTTGCTGTATTCTTCTAGTTATTTGTTTATTTTTAATACTTAAAATCTGCTCATTAAACAATTCCTCGCGATATTGGCTTAATTCATCTATGTAATGTCTCAACTCATCCTTGGATAGTGTACTACCTATATTCTCTAAAGTTTCAACGATAAGAATACATTTTTGTATGATTTCCTGTGCATGCATATGACGAATGCATTGCTGATCTAAGCATGTGCTAATTTTTTCTATATTAATACTATTTGTATTCACATTTTCTTTTGCAAGTAAGATTTCAGAGGAATTATTTGTATTACTCTGATCTAACTCATTATTAGTCGGATCACCAGTTCCTGCAATTATCTAAAAAGATTAAAATACGTTGAATATATTTGATATATGTTTGAATAATAGTTATTTGTATTCTTATTATTTAAAATCACTCTAATATATCTCAATGGACTCTTTTGATAAATACAAAATTATTGTGATTGATAATCTACATTTACTTTACATTTTTGCGAAAAATGCAAGTATTCAGTACTGATACAGATTTAAACTCAATTAAAACAAAACTAAGCAATTTTTGTTTTAGAAGACAAATATAAATTAAACCTTCCTTCTTTAGTCAAATATCAATCAGAAAATATAAATAAACACGTATAGAGTAAAAAAAAATACAATACAACTGAGCGATGTTAAATCAGGTAAATAAAGTAATTAAAGGGTAAGCATTAAGAGTTAAAATATAATACGATATAGATTGTATAATTAAGTTAGTAACACAATAATTAATTTAGGAAATAACATAGAATGAATGAATTTAATACTCGTATTAATATACTTTACCATATTATCGATCGATTCAAATGATGAATTAGAATGAAAATCATTGATCACAGCAACAGATGGCTTGGATTCATAATCTTCCGACAGGCACTTTGTGGGAGTACTTAATTGGGTTGTAGACATTTCTGCAGCAAAAATTTAATTATAAAAAACTTAATTCTAATCTTATTTACAAGTATGATTCATAAATATAATAAATTAATGATCGAACTAAAAAAAGGTTTTTTCGTTAATACAATATTCAATTTCAAAAAACAAAAAACTGTTTCTAAAAAAACGTAAGACAAATATGAGATAAGGTACTAGTTGCGCTTCTAATGTTTCTTCTCTCTTTTTCTTTCTCCCTTTGTCGCCTATGAGCGTCTATAATACTCTTTTTATACTTACACGGAGAGTGCGAAACTAAACGCTTTTAATTGATTTTCGATTACGAAAAGTTTATTTGCATTTTTAACGAGTTCAATAAAAAGCTTGTTTTTAGAGTAAATTTATTATTTTTTTTTTAAACGATAAACTAGAGAAAAATAAATTAAAAATACACATAAACATTTTTTGGGTGTTAATAATGCAGTAACTCTTACTAAAAAAAATGTTATTGTAGTCGTTTGGACTACATTATTTCTTATACGTCACTATACTACAGTCACAAAAAAATATAATATATTAGTAATGCAGTTGTTTTTCGTGAAGGAATACTTTTTAACTAAATTTTAACCACTTACCGAAAATTCGTCGTCTATAATTACTTCAGGAAAGACTAGAGCTGCTAATACTAGAATGCTGATACAAACTCGTACAAACGTGCAACGTATTCGCGCGTCGCGTAATGAATACACGTTAACATGAAGGTACAATCCTACAATGCTTCACTCCACTACACCAGTCCTTCGCTACTCCGACGGAATTAGCCAATGGCATCTTCTCTTTTTGACGTTTCGTTTTTACAAATCGCCATAGAGAGCGCTCCCGTAGTTTTACTTGGCGCTGAAATCGTGAAGGAATTGCGCTCTTTTGTTTTGTGCGGCGCGACTCCCTCGATTTTCGCGAACATGCAATTCCTTCCCTCCCACTCAGTATTCTCTTGCTGCGAAAAAATGGGGATAGGCGCTATAAGCAGACTGAATATGCAAAATAGATTCGGGAAAATTGGCAATCGTCTGAAAATGGAAAAAAATTTCTGACACTCGAGGACTTCCGCTCTGAATATTTTTGTCTGAATGTATATACTTTTGTTGTAACGTAACGCGTTAAATACAAAGTTCGCTCGGAAAAATCTATATCTCCAACATACCACGCACGACGACGGCGCAACGACTTAAGCACCGATTTCACTTCCCATCGAACGGAAGCCCTCGCCTCTCATCTTCATTAAACCCTCGCGCAACCGCCGGCCGGTACAAAGGCCGCGAACCTTGAGCCAAGATAAAAAAGAGCTTCCCGGACGGATCGATAATCGGGGAAAAAAGTGCGTCGATCAAAGCCTCATCCCCCGTGCACTTGACGGCTATTTTCGCGGCGCCCTTCGCCGGCGGTCATCTCACGCGTTCGCTCGCGGCCGATTAGTCCGATCCACGTCGGCGAGCTTCCGGCTCGGCGGGCGAGCACTCTTTGATGTGTCGCCCTTTGTCCGGCGGAGCAGCAGAGCTCGGCTGGCGCTCTTTTATTTTTCGCCCTGTGTATACTTTTAGCCTTGTAAGTCCGAGGCGTCGGGAGCGACTTTTTGGGTTTTGTTTTTGATGTCGCGGACGGCGGGGTTAGGAGGGCGTGAACGGCGACGACTAAGCTCTACTCTCGGGTAAACGGATTGCGCGGCTGGTTTTCAAGGTTTTTTCTTTGTTGCTTTCAGAGAGGGGGCTGTTGGTAACGATGATTTACTTTTTTTGTATAACTGAAAGAAAAGTTATTATTCTTAATGAAAATTAGTGACTTTAGTGCTCTATTTTGTTGCATTCTCTTTTGATTTTTGTTTGCATTGCACGAATGTCAATTTGAAACTTAAAATTATTCGACCCCCGGGTTAACTCTTTGTTCGAGAGCCTTTAATCCCGGAAATAAATATTTGAGCACCGCTGCTCCTTGCAGAGCAATTCGCCGCCGAGACGATCTCGTGCCGCATTCCTCAAATCACGCGACCTCAACTGTTTATTTTTCGGGGAACTACCACCAAGCCTCGAGGTGACATTCGCGGTGGTGCGACACCCCCTCTCTCACTCAGCGGCGGGTTGCTCTCGCGACAGCCGAGCGAATTTACTTTTTCGGCAACTCTCGATCGGAGCATCGGCGATCTTGCGCCCGTTTTCTCTGCTCGCGACTGAGCAAACTTCTTCTCGAGCCACGGCGGTCGATTCGCGACCCGTGGCACCGGCAAATCAGTCATTTCCGTTGATTCGGACGGAAAATTAAGAAAAATTATATTTTTGTTTTTAGTCTTTAATTTCATTTAACTCTTTTCCTAAATATCGACTTGTGTATAAAATGTGTAAATGATAATATATCCTTAGACGTTTCGAGCCCTGAAATCGGCCAAAAAGCATTAAATTCTCGTCAAGCCTAATTTATATAAATTTTAAAAAAGCGCCCAATCATACTTTAACTCGCAAAAAGAGCAAAATTAAACTTTCATAAAAAAAAAAAAAAAAAAACGAGGCACAGTAAATCTCGCGAACGCGAAAATTAAGTGAGCGAACGAGCAGCCATCCATAACGCCGCTCAATTTGCTAACAAACCGCTTAACACCTCGCGAGTTATGAAAGGTCACGGATTGAATGGCGGAACGCTCGTTCTTTTTTTTTTTTTCTTTTCTCGAGCGGGTCTGGAATTCGCGTCTAGTCATGTAGCTCGAAGCCCGGAGCGGACTGAATTCCGCGCGGAAGATTGCTTTATAGATGACGGACGACTCGAAGGAAGGAAATTCCTTCCTCGCGCAATTCAAAGTCGATCTATTTTTTTTTATTGTTTCGTTGTTTGTCCTCTTTGATGGATTGCGAAGAATGTGACAATTTCAGGACGCGTTGCTGCTGCTCTTTTTTTTTAGAGATTTGCAAAGCTGCGAGTGAAAAACGAAGGAATTGTTTCGTGCTTAAATGCAGATCAAATTAATTACAGACATCTCGGCTCGTTATCGTTATCCAGCATAAGAACAATCAGTCCCAAAACATTCTCTTTATCCACAATTTAAAAAAACTGACTTGCCCGTACAAGGTAAGCCCATAAGCAAGTACATTATTCAAAACACTTCCCGACCCGCAAACTCGTTTGCATCCACCAAAAATCCAACGGCCCGCTTTGGACACCGGCGAAGCTACGTGCAGCCAAAAAGCACCAAAAAGCACTAATTACATTTAAAATTCAAATGCAGCGCCGGATCCGCGCGCGTCGCGCCGCTGGCCTACAAAAGTCCCCGCCGAGAGGGCGCTTCGATCGCGAGCGCAAAGGGCGGCGAAACGAACCCGCCGCGGCGCGCTCCTCTGATTGCGGTCCCGCGCGACGTAAATTCACGCCGAGTCCGCGAGATTAATCGCAAGACGCGAGATTTGAGTCCGCTGGGCTTCGCGCTGTTTGGGAATACTTGACTTTATGAACACTCGGCTGAATGTATACTTTGGATGTTTATAGTTTTCCGTGGAAAAAGGTTTTTAAAGACGGACGATACGGTGTTTTCTAAATCTATACATAAACATCGCCGAAAACTGACACTGACTTATATTCATCCTTTTAGTTGCACTCAGCTTCCTCTGCCAACCCCGTCGAATTCCCGTCCACCGCATCCGCAATTCCCGAAAACTCAGGCCCCGCAGCGGCGGCAAGAGAAACCGGGCGCGGAAAAGCCGCGGACGCGAGAGGAGAACGGCCGGTTTTTCGCCGCGGGCCGCGCCCGAGCACGTGCCCGCGTAACGCAAGTCGGTCACGGAGCTGGCCGCTCCGCACCTGCGCACACAACGCGCGCGCCCAGTTTTTCCTCCGTCTCTTATGATCTTTCGTTTTTTTCTTCGCCGCTGGAAACGCGAGGGAACATTGCCGCCTGATTCGATTATGCACGAGTTCGCGCGCGGTTCACCTTCTTCGGGAGCTTTCGCCGGCTGTTTATCGCAGGCCTGTATTTCGGATATCAATCGGAGCTTCTTGTTCGATTAACGATCCTCTGATACTCGGAGCACGATCACGTAAAAAGATGTCGAAACAACGTGCACTCGTACTAATTACTCGTAAGCCCCCCAAAAAAAAATATCAGCTCCCGCGGCGCGTTCAAAGTCCTCCTTTGTTTATCGACTAAAAAATGCCTTTACACATACACACGAGACCGGACCGAGCCGAGCGCGAAAGAAACACAATCAACGGTAAAACCTAGTCTCCCCGCGCGCGACTTTCGCTCCGTCCGCAAAGCGAGAAAGGAAGTGCGCGCGCGCGCGCGTTGCTCCGGCTCAAAATTCCTCCGCGCCCGCGAGCGGAGGGAATAATTATACCGGCGGCGAATTCTGCTGCCGGGGCGAGAGAAAAAGAAGAGAAATGAAAAGCGGGCGGGAAGCGCCGTTTGAAAAATTAGGAAATTATCCTTACCGCTAGCTTTTGCAGCCTCGAGCAATGACGCCGGAGTTTTCTTCGGGCTCTTTTCCGCCCCACTTTTCTTCGTTATATCTATGTACGATTTTTTTAAGGGTTTCGCGTTTGGACGCAGCGTCGCATACATTTGCATATTAATTTGATTTTTATTTAGACAGGACATTTAAGTTGAATATTTTGTAGAGGTATAAAATTATACCGTTAAGGTATTTATATCATATCCGACGGTTCGACGGGTGCTCCCATTCAGTGCTTATTTTCAGCATTTTGCCGATGTCAAAAATGCAGGATACGTCAATTTCACGCGTCCATTTGGTCGCGTGGATTTGGAGTTGGAAGGCAGAAGTGGTTTTTATTATAGCAAAGCGACTTGGACTAAATCCGGAATTTCATAGAATAATTAACTTTAACCGGTACAAGCTTCACTTCCAGTTCGCGTAAATTATTTCACTCAGACGTGAAAGTACACTTTCGGTACTATTCACATCTCACCGAAAACTAGTTTCTCAATGAAAGTTTTTACTGCGCTTTACGTACATAAATAAACTAGCTTATCATTGAGATATTTATTTTAAGTCGATAATTGAAAAACTAACTTTCAATTTCAAGCCCGTCTTGCGAGTCGTTTCCCAAAGTATATATACATTTGACGAGGTTTAAAACGCTCAATCGTCAAATTGAAACGCATCGCGAAAAAGAGCCGAGGCGCCTCGGTCCCGTCGACGAAAAATGCGCGCAAAAAAAGGACTCTCCGCGCCACTCGATCGACTCCCCCGACAAACGAGCCGTTCATAGCCCCGATGAACGATCCCATTCACGTGCAGCATCGACTCCAAAAAAAAGGCTCTCCGGCGGACGTCTGCAGCTCTTTCTCTAACCTCCAGCCGGCCGTGCTCGCATATTTGCGAGCGCGGCAAGAAATCTAAGCTGCACGCGACAGCCGGTCGCGGCAAGTGGAGCGCGGCGCTGCGCGCTTTTTCTGTGCCTTCTTTTTTGTTTTTAAATCCGCTCCGTCATTCGATTCCCGCGGCTTCCTTAACGACGATGAATCGCCGCGACGGCGAAATTAATGACGCCTGCCTCGGCGGCCTTTTTTTTCTTTTTTTTTATCTCTTTTCCCGCTGCGGTTTACGGGGCTATTATTTTATAAGCGGGCACTTGCTCAATTTAGGTTGTTAGGGTTATTAGATCGACGACGAAGCGACGAATTGGATAGATGGAGCGTGGAAGTTTATGCGGGTGGGGGGGAGTTTTGAGCCGAGCGATAATTTGCAGATTTGTTAAATCGCACGGATTACGCGAGGAGATTGCGTAATTAATCGGTAGATCGGTAATAAACTTAATCAAATTACAGTGGAACAATTGAGAAATACTAGTTTACAAGTATAATAATTATGCGCAATGATAAATAATATACTATTAATTTTTAGTACAAGAAAAATGTGTAATGTAGAACATTGAAATTAAGGTTAAAAATTAAGTGTCTTTTTTATTAAAAAATTTTAACGACCTCCCATCTTTTAAAGTTCGGCAATTCACAGGATTTTTAATCAATAAATTAATATAAATACGATGTTATTTTTAAAATAAAAGGGTCTTCGCACCGAGCGATATTTCAAAGCCAGTATATCAAATTACCGCGAATTAGAGCAACTTCTATTTTCTCTCCTGGAACTTGGAAAACGAGTAAAAATGTTCTTGCAACGATGCAGCTTCCACCCGAGAAAGAAAATATCCTCTCTCTCTCTCCGCGATACCAATCCCACGACGACGTATCAAAGAGAATACGAAGTAAAAACAGCGGCGTCGCAAACTCCGGGGGCTTCCTCTCCGCTCCCGTCCGAAAGTTTAATTAAAGGCTCGCGGAGGAGCTCGCTTCCGCAATATTCACGGACCGCCCGGAGCTTCGAGCCGGGGAAATCCGAAATTTTCAATTACGCGCGCCGACGAAAATAAAGCCTCCCGTAGCTGTACCTTTCCGCCCCTCGCGGAATGTTGGTCGTACATCGAGACGCCGGAATTCGATCGGTTTTTGGGGACTTTCTCGCGGGTCGAAAGTGGAAGAGGCAGGTCTCAATCGAGTGCGTGGATTTTCGCTGCTCTTTTTTCTTTCGGGAAATTTGAGGAGGGGCGGGTAAGCTCGGTTTCCTGGTGGAAAGCTGTCGTTTTCACTTGATTAAGTGAGTCGGCTTTTTTGGCTTCGAGGAAGTCGGCGATTTAGCGGTGAAATGCTACAATTTATTTGATAATAATAGGACAGCTGCGCTTTAAAAGGATTTTAGTTTCTTATGCTTTCGTTGTGAGAAACTTCAATGCTTAGAGCGTATTATTAAAGAATATAGACCTTTCAATCTTTTAAAATCGAATGAAAACTATTATTCACAGAAAAACGTACTAATTTCTAAACGAGAAAATTCGTATACATTGAGGGTGAGTTTGAATGAATTCGTTTAAAACTACATTAACTAATACTCTCAATCCATATACACGAACCTCTATAAGGCCTGCCGAAAAAATCCATCGAATAAATCAAACAAACTCGAGGAACGGACATTCTTACGGTCGATATTCGCGAAGACGTCGGAGCGGAGAGGTTCGACGGAACTTTAAATCAAACGATTCGCCGGTCGTCGATTCGAAAACGCTCTCGAACACCGCGCGATTAATAGCCGCCGAGGAAATAATTTCCCCGAAGGTCCTCTCGTCTCCCGGCCATCTCGACGCTCGAAGAAAACGACTATTAATTCTCTCTCTTTTTCGCGGCGCGGAACCCTCGAACGGCCGATCATTTCTTTTTTTGTCACGGAGCTCGGATACTTGGCTCGGCGGAAGTCGCGAGGACTTTTCGAAATTGCAGCTTGCGCTGAAAATTCTTTATCGCGACGAGGACTCGGCTTGAATAGCGGCGAATGACTACTTCGCGCTTGAAGCTCTTTCAAATCGATCCGACGAAAAAGCTGTCGATTTTCTTTGCTCACCGTAAAAATTTACATGCCATTATACTCTCCCGATTAAAAAGAAAAGCTGCGTGTCAGCTGATTACCGCGCTAAAATCTGCACCAACACCCCAGTGAACAATGGCGACACGAGTAAATTAAATTTTCGCGACGTTCCCTCAAAAAGCCCGCGATAAGAAAGAATTACGACGCCGCGGAGAGCGGCGGCACCGTTAAGCGACGCGAGACGCAATTATAATATTCGCGCGCGAGCTTTATTAATAATGCTATATCCATGCAAATGTACCTGCCGCGGCAGCCTACTTAAATCCCGATCCACGCCGCCTGATGGCTCTGGGGTTATGAAGGCCCTTTATGGGGGTCGGCTGGAACGGAGTTGGAATGACGCTTCTGCCATTCGAGGGGAAATGGCGTACGGTAAAGGAGGTGATAGTGGTATTGGAATGCGCTGTCAAGTTTTCATTGTGTACTCGGAGCAGTGTAAATGAGCTAATATATCGCGAATAGAGCTTTAAATATTAAACGTTTCCGAGATGGGAGTATACTTTTGAGATATAAATACTTGGGGAATCAATAATTCTATGCTCGTCCAAATAATATACATTATAAGAATTTCTTAAATAAGCTCTCATAAAAAATTCGATATCGATCGACGACTTATCTGCTTTTATAAAAATAAAAAATTAATCTCAATAATTTATACTTTATCAATGGCGAATAAATAAATCATTCTTTCGCTTATTTATTTTTTTTCTTTCGCCAACTCAAACGCAAAATACGGCAGCCACTACAAATTTTCTCACCTTCCATCAATGTAAAACAGTAAAAACACTCATCCAAAAACCGCGAGAAAATCAAAAGCGAAATTGAAAGCTCCGCCGCGCAAAGCATATCGCATCGGGGAGGGGGCCGGAAATCGCGTCGACGACCAGTTCCCCGTTTCCGGCGTGATTTAATTAACCCGAGCCCGGACACACCTGATTACTCACCCGTCCGATGCTTTGATGATCCGCTCCGACTGCTTTTAGAGGCCTTTGCGCGAGAGGGTTGCTTTTTTTTCGCGTTTTAGGAAACGAGTTAATTTGCTGGCTCTGCAAAAGGAGAGGAGTTTAATAGCTGGAAAGTGGACGTACCTGAAAGTGGATATACAGCAGTGGGAATGAAGAAATTAAGTAATAACTCGACGACGCTCGCAATTAACTGCGCATTTTATTTTATTATTTGAATACTTTGTGAAAGTAAATCTTGTATTATAGTAAGTAGTCTAGTAACTAAAAAAATAAAAGTCATTAGCTAATTCTACATTTATTTGCACCCATAAAACTATTTTACAATTTCAAAACTTGCCGACAATGCGGAAAACCAACTGACAGAAATTCCGCCAAGAACGCCCCAAGACTCGGCGCATTAAACGCGCTAATCCACTAAAATGTTCGGCAAACACTCGATTAGAAAATTCACCAACAAATTGCTCGCATTCAAAGCGACCGGCTCTCGCTCCGAATTCCCGGCGTTCAAAGAATTCCAGGCTCCGCTCAGGCGCGAAAAGCCCGGCGATTGTTTTCGGCTCGGTCGATCGATATATACATATATATATATATATATTCGCGAGGGAAAATAGACGCTATATATAAAGTGCGGGATTGAATTTTGTCGACGCGCTCCGAGTGTCGCCCGGAACGTCCGGCCGCATTTCTCCCGCGGCTTTTGCGCGTCACGCAATTCGCGTAATTTCTAATATTTGTTTTTCTTTTTTTTTCGTTCCCTTTTTGTCGCCGGATGGTGGTTTGTTACGCTGCGCGGAACGGCGGTGCTTGTCGTTGCCGTTTCAGTGAGGAAGTGGATGGGGTTCCGGTGCGGCCGCGGGGATATTCGTAAAAGTGAACGGGGCTGTAGATTTTTATTCGAGGGTTCTTCCATTTTTTGGGAATCTTGTGCTTTTTATCCGTTAAGGTAATTTTTCGGTTGGTTTGCGAATTTGTGTTTCATTCCTGCTGCATATGAGAATTTTTGACTTGTAAAAATTTTCGTATTTTAAGATGTAAATTAGAGCTACCTAAATTTTTTCTCATTCTTAACTTAAAAAAATCATTAATATTTTTCAACTGCATGCATTCTCAAAATGTTCAATTTCATAAAAATGAATTTCCTAGCGAATTACCTTACTCCTCCGTCCGGCAAGACGCGCAATTTAAATAGTGCATTTCTTCGCGTAATACTCTACCCGGCACTCTTCAATTTGCCTCCAAAGAGCTTTTACTCATTCGCCGCCGCAAGAGACAAATCCAGGGAAAAACCCCGCCGCGAAAATGCGACCATTGTAAAAAAAAAAAAAAAAAACAGTCGATCGCACGCGTCGCAATTCGAAAAAAGCAAGACCGTCCCGCGAAAGCTCCGTTCCGCACCTTTTGCACCTCCAGCTTTTGAAAAGCCTCGCGAACAAAAGCAGGCAGACAGAGAGAGAGAGAGAGAGCGGCGAACCCGACGAGCGCAACGGAATATCCGCGGGGCTGCAGCCGATGTGCGCGTCGTCGGCGGCGGAGGCGCGTTTGAAATGCATGAGCTTGCGGGGCGCATGCGCAGAGCTGTTTTTGCGCTTGATTTCGGAGGACGGGGGGAAGGAGAAAGCGGGCGATTGATTCGCTCGTCAGCCGCGAGAAAGAGACGCTGATTTTGATTTGCTCTGCCGAGGGGGTTGTTGTTGACTTCTGAATGAGGTCTGTTTAACGAATAGTTTTTTTTTAAAGGAGAACTTGTCATTTTTTGAGGTGAAACAAGTGGTTTTTTCTGGATCTGTTGGTTTATTTCAAACAAGAATGTATTAGCAATTTATGTAAAAAATAACGTATATACCATCGAATCTACATCGCGCAATTGACATGCACTCTAAAAAAAGTATTCAAAACACCTTTTTATATACCTGGTTCTTAAAAACTATTTCAACACTAATCAATTTCCGTACCGAAATTCAACGATTTTATTCAAATATCCGTACGGAATAAACTTCTAATAATTAACCATCTTCATAAAAAGCAAAAATACGGCCTTTGTGCACCTTTTCGAAGCTACACCCGCTCAGCCTGCATTTTCGCCGCTCGAAAACATCGATTTATTATTCGCCGACGAATTCGCCTTGCATACCAAAAAGCACGCGCGCGCCTTTCACCATTTCAGATCGGCCCGCCACAAAAGAAATCCGAAAGTCGCCCCATTTAAATAACGATCAGCATAATTCTGAATAATTCATTAAAGCTCGCCGCAACGATCCTCTCGTAATAAATCGGCCACCCCCCCCCCCGCCGGCTTTTCCCTCCGCAGCGCAGAGAGCGAAGCCGTTTTCGCGGCGGAAAAACAATACTTGTCAGCGGCGTAATAAAAATCTTAGCTGCAGCTCCGCTCGCTATAAAAATATAGAATGAGAGTACGGTTAGCGTAAGAGCGCGTTTCCCCTGTAATTTAGAAAGCCGTTTCGCCGCGTAGAGAGAGAGAGAGAGAGAGAAAAAAAAGGGACAGGCACATCGCCAATAGCGGGCTTCGGCTGCAGCGCGCATTAATTCCTCTCCTCTCCGTTTCCGCGTTACTTGCGGCCGCCAGTGTTTCTGGATCGCCGCGTTCTCTCCGAGTCGACGTCTCGGGATATTCAGATTTCGGTAAAAAAAAAAAAACACAGAGGATGTGCTTCTGTTCCTTATCGTCGGCTTTATTAATACATTGAGCGAAATGGGAGGAAAAAGAGCCGCGGAAGTCTTGTTTCAATTATACGTTTTTGCGCCGTGTTGTGCGTTTCTTTTTTTAGCTTATATAGTATAGCTTTTTAACGGTCGATAGTTCGATCGAAAGAAGAATTACACACTTAAAGAATGAATAAGAACCCTTAGAAATGCTATAAACGCAACAAAGTTAAAAAAAAACTCGAAGACTGCATAACTTCGAAATGGAAAAGCAGCTATTTTGTATCGATATTTTCTAAGCTATTCTAAGAAGGCGGCGGACAGAGAAATATCGATCGTTCGCCTCGCGGAAGCGCGACAGCGGAAGTGTACGCGGAAGGACTGCGGAAGTCGAGTCCGCAGCCCAGAGACAGAAAATCGTTGAGTTCTTCATCTCTGATTGGCGAATGCGAATTCCACTCGTAAATTATTACGCTCCTATCTCCGTTTGGAGGGAACTATATACTCTTGCGAAACCCTTTACCGGCCGGTACTGTGTATTTTCCGCAGATAAAAATTGTAAGAACTAAATTAATCTCGAGTATTACTAAACTACCCACCTCTAACCGCAAACTCTCTTCCTCTCTGTTCCAGCCTCCGGTTCAGGCTCGGTGATCGGCCGAGATCCGCTGCCGCCGCGAGCAGTGAGCACCTCCCAGCTGGCCTCGACGAACCAGCAGCAGCAGCAGCAGCAGCAGCGGCAGCAACAATCGCCGGCGCTCCCGGCTCCCGGCGTCGTTCAGCATCAGCAGGTGTCGACGCTTCCGCTGTCCAGGGCGAACGGCGTCGGGGCGGCCTCGGCGGCGCTGCTCCGCCAGCAGAACGTGCCCGTACACAAGCAGCCATCCGCCTCCCAGAAGTTCCTGGACAGGGAGATCGACGTCGACTACGCCGCGCACATTCTCCGGGCAGCCAGCAGCGGCGACGTCAGGACGTGAGTTGGGGGAGCGTTGTTTTCGGTTTGATTTTGCGGGTCCTAATTTTGTTTGCTTTGTGAATAATAGAATATTTGATGTACCTGCTTGCTGCAGTTATTCGTATAGATTTTATTGAGGAATTTAGCGAGTCGCGTAAAATATTTGCGGGAAATAGTTTTCAAGGTAATTTTTCCGGTATAGTTTTTTCGAAGTATTTTTTTTTTTCATTTGTTAAAAGTTTATAATTAGATTCAATTAATATTATTGTTTGTGGAAGGTCAGTAGTATCTTTTACGACAAGCTGTTCTCAATACGATTATTAAGTCATTTTTGTAAAAAAAGTTTTCCGAGAAATCAATCAGCAATTCAAGTGGTTGTTTCGAAAAAGTGTTCTTATTTCCGTTACAAAATTACGTAAGCTAAAAAATCTCGAATGAAAAGACTCAAAGTTCCTCATTTTCCTTGCTCAAATACAAAAGAATCAATGCAGTAAAGTATCATTAGCGACAACTTAAAAGGCGTTTATTCGCTCGAACGGAAAGCCCTCTTCCTCTCCAATTCAAACAATTCCAATTGCTCGGCGAGGTTAAAATTTCGCTGACGCGCCCCGAGTCGTGCGCTTCGCCGAAGCAATTATCTCCCGCCGATAGTCGCACCCTATTCTCCTCCTCAAGAATCTATAAACGACTCCAAACAAAATTACCCTCCAGAAACAGATCCTCCAACCTTTCGCCCACCGAAGCGGAACGCGAAACCTCTCCGGAAAATTCGTCCGCCGCTCAAAACGGAAAAGAGCGAAAGCTGCAGGTCTAAAGAGGAAAAAAAAGAAACGTCGAGCGTTCAATTGAATCACGTTTTTGCGCGCGTCAGCGCTCCCGACAATGTCGATAATAGCCTTCGGGGCCGGATTTTCGAGATTCTAACGCTCGCCCGTATAACGACTCGATTGCTCGGAGCTATTTAAGCAACGGAATTCGCAACGCTCGTAATCGTCCGGATTACCTGCGAGGTATGCTACAGTTGCATCAATACGTATGATGAATCGTTGGAATTAGAGATTTAAGGCTGTTTAGGTTGTTCGAATTGCGTTATTGGAAGGTTTGCTATAGAGTGCCTCGGGTTATTAATTGGCAAGTTTGGTGTGATTCTGGGTACTCGTCGGAATGCCTCTTGATTCCGTTTAAAAAAGTTTTTCGTGCATCGCTCGTCGCAAAAATTATTCGAACGAAGAATGAACAATTTTTTTTATTCTTCTGGATTAGGCCCTGATAGCAAGCTTCCGATAATATCGCTAGAATGTAGTTAAAATGTCCAAATCTAGCTAGATTCTAGCGATATTATAGGAAATTATCGGAAACTTGCTACCAGGGGGTAACTTTACATATTTTTAAAATAAAATTTACAAATTTTCCAACCCTTTTCATATAGAAACGCGCGTCGAGAAAAGTTTTCACTTCCGTCGCGCCTTCAAAAACTACCAAAACACCGTAGCTTTCATCTCCGTCGCAAAGCAGCCTCCCACCGACTCAAAAATACTCCTCCCCCGATCGATCCTCCGTCGAACCTCATTCCCAGCCCATCCATTCGACTCGAGCAGCCGAGCAAAAAAAAAAAGGCCACCACCAACCCTCCTCCTCTTTCTCGTTGCAGACTCAACAGCGACCTGAGGGACCCGAGAATAGCCTCGCCGTGCTCTGGTCAGCGTCTCGTCAGCCCGACGAGCCACTTGAGAGTGATCTCGCCGATCGACCACCGAGTCTCGAGTCCGAGCGACAGCGAGCGGCACCTGCACAGCCAGAGTGAGTTCCCCCCGCCGCTTTTTCGATGGCGGACCGTTCGAGTTAGACGGAGCGCAGACGGAGATCGATTATAGCGCCTGATTATCGCGAGGGGTCGTTGGGGCTGATTTCGTTCATTGAAAAGAAGTTTACGGGTTCGAGAAGAGCTTGGCACTGTTTGCGTTAGGAAGATTTATGCTTTTTAGAACGTTTAAACAATGAAACTCTTTGTTTGGGGACTTAAACTTAGTTTCAAATGTTTTCTTCTTAAGTTGCATAATTTTAATCTAAAAGCATATTTTTAATATTTCAAAAAGTGCATTCAAAACATTGGGTAAAATTCCATTGTACATCCTCAAATAAAAAGTAGTGACTTTATTAAAAAAAAAAAAAAAAAAAAAACCCCAATCTTCGCTTCAGCTTCGCAATCAAAACTAAATAGCCTCGCCGCCTCGTAACTCAATAAAACGTCCGTCGCCGCGCGTCGATAAAGCTGCCTCCTCGCGCGTTCAGCTGGCACCTCGGCGCCGGAGCCCGCGATAAAGTAACGAAAAGCCGCGCGGCACATAAAGCCCGCCTCCTCGCGGGTGCATAAATCCCCGGGCGAGCAAACGCGCGGCGAGAGCGCACGATGTAGTATCGCCGCTAGCACTCGAGTGTCTGCGCAGTCGGCTTCGGGTGTATTTATTGCGGGCGCAGGCAGGGGCCCCGGAGAGTGTCGGCCGCAGCCACTTTGAGCAATTAGGCGGCGGACGCGCGGCGTCGGGAGGCGTCACGGCCGCGCGGATCGCGGGGGATTCGCTTTTCGGAAGTTGCCGCGTCGCGGGTCGGGAGGGGGGAGGCTTTGTTGTGAGTAGAGCAGTTTGAAGAACGCTTTGGAGAATTAAGGACGAGCAAAGGCGTAGGGTTTGACTGTCTTGCTTTACGCGACGATTCGATCGTTCCGAGAAACGGAGTAATTCAATGGCGGAGGCTTAATACGAGCGAGCGAAAACTTCTTTTGAACCTTTTTAAATCTAATATTATTTTAAAGCTTGGAATTGGTTTTAAGGTCAAGTTTTGCTTGGCCAATCTTTTATTGAGGTACATATGGGGTTCAATTTTAGTCTGAAATAAAAATGAAAACTGACGTGGGTCCCATGAGTCAACTTGGAGATCACGAAAAATAAATTACATTAAATTTGTGCCATACAATATCGAGCCTTATAAGAAACAGAACAGGTCGAATATATTAGCACATTATACAAAATTTCAGAAATTAAAAAAAAAATTAATGGTTCAAAACCACAATACCGAAAAGCCCCCCCCCCCCCCAAAAAAAAAAATCCGCCTGGCAAACGAAAGCTCCCCAAACGAGCGAAACCCGGCATACATCCGACTCCCGGTAGCAGAAGCGAAAGTGTGTCCGAGAAGCCGTCGGGCCAGACGGAGCGCGAGTCTTGACGGTCTCGAGCTTGCGAGCCGCTGGTCATGAATAATTCACCGGCCGCCCGCGGGCTCTCTCGCGAGCAAGCTCCTTCGTACTTCCGGTTCCGCGATACGGCGGAAAGGTGTGCTCGCGATGGTCTATCGCTGCTTGCTCGAGGGGCGACGGGGGAGTTATTGTTTTGGCTTGAGATGCGAGCTTTTTCGTTTGCGTCGAGGGGGGAAATTTTTTAGTTTTAAAGCTGGACGTTATATTTTTTTTCTTCTTTGTCTCGTGATTTTTTTTTTATATTTTGAAAGGATCGGCTATCTTTGTAAAAGGAATTTAGAAAGTGGTGCGGTGCAAATTAGTTTTATAAGTTACAAGCCAGCAACCTGTCTTTCGCGCGAATATCGCGGAAAAATTCCGCGCTAACAGCTCGAGAGATTGCTCGCTGTGTGGATTAACTAAAATACTAAAACTATTTAGAGCAATTTCCGATAATTCGAAAAGCAAAAAAGTGACACCCATTCGCTCCGCGAAACTGAGCTGAAAATCTTGTTCGCAGGCGACCGAGGCATGTCGAGTCCGCTCGGCCGAGGCGGCAACGACTCGGAGCGCGGCAGCAACCCGGCACTGAGGCAGATGCAGCGCGGCGGCGGCTCCCGGCAGTCCGGCGAGATGCTCCACAAGAGGGTGAGTGTCCCCCCCCAGATAACGCCGGCTATTTCTCAACCCCTACAGTTCGAGGCTGCGTTTGTCAAGCTGCTTTCGTCGACTGAGCGTCACGGACGAGGCTGAGCTTCCCGAGGACGGTGGTAATGCTGGACTCGAGCTTCTTTTCGAGGACTGGACTGGGCGGATGTTTTTTTTTTTTAACTTTTTTAAAACGTTGAGCCTTTTCTTGGAGCAATTGGGACATCGGGGAGAGATGTTTTAGGCGTTTTTAAAGAGATCCGAGAATTTTGGAAGGCTGACATTTTGGTGCGACTTACATTTTCTTAGGTAGTTTCAAGGTGTGTAGAAAATTGAGTCTACTTACTTGGTAGATTTTAATTAGTTACCCGTTTTAGTAGATGAATAATTACTGAGCGCGTAAACATGGCCGGGGTTAATCATTTAATTTGAATCATAAATTACAATGTTTGGGCAGTTTAATATTCGCGTAAATTTACCTAAAGGCTCGAGCTAAATTAAAGGAAAATTTAGACTCCAATTGAATTCTAACGAAATTTTCCAATATATCCACTCCGGCAAATATTTTTCGAAACCTTTACCAGCAGCATTGCTATACGGACTTTTTCAAAACACCAATTCACACTCGAAAATTCAACCTCAAACAAGACCTCTCGCATTTCGAAAATATCCAGCGAGGCGCAAAAACGTCCTCGCCCTCTGACCGGTTTCACTGAAAAATTCAGCTCCCCCAGCCATCGGGAACGCGGGAAAGCTCTCCGAAACAAAAGGTCGCAAAAAAGACGAGCGGAGGAGAGAGCGAGATAAGCGAGTTCCGCGCCGGTCGGGGCACGAAGCCAGGACGGCCGATAGGAGCGGATCTTGAGAGAATAGAGAGGAGAGAGAGAGAGAGAGAAGGTCTTGTTTTTACTACCCGAGCAGCGAGGATGTTTGTTCGGGCGGCGCTTTTAATGTGCTTTTACGACGGGCTGCGTTTTAATGTTTGCTCGGCGCTGTTTTTCTTGCGCAACGTGTCTCGTTCGATTGTTTCCGGGGCGAGTTTCAATTAGAAATCTCGGAGGGGATCGAGTCATTTTTATCGGGAATCTGTGTAGTTGGCCGAGACTTGATTAAATTTTGCAATCACTTACTTTGGCAGCAGCAGACAAGCTCGCGCGAGGAAAATAATAAAAAATACAAAATTCCATTTCCTCGCCCTCGGATTAAGTCGCGCTGTAATTACTGTACAAACGAGTTTCCAGAGAACAATCCGATTCGTTTCCCGTTTAAACGCGTGAAAACAGTCCGGCGCATCCTCAAAAATCCTCCCCCAACATTTTCGCACTTGGCAAATCCGTCGTTCCCGCCCCGAGAAGCAACACTCCAGCAGCCAACGAGCCCTCCCACCTTGAGCATCAGCTGCGCTCTCTCTCTCTCTCTCTCTCTCTCTCTCCGGAGCTTTTTCCCGGCCGAACTTTCGCGCCGAACCAACAACTCCCGACTGCGATCTCTCGCGGGGCTGAATTAAAGGCCTGCCGCTCGGCGTTGTAATATAATTATTGTCGCCGCGTCTTCCTCTCGTCGTTCCGCGAACTCGCAGCTGCTTAAGATCGCGTCGTGTTTTCGCGCGCGAGTCGAGGTGTTTATTGTGCCTCGCGCCGGATAGCGGATATTGTCGGAGCGCGGCGCCGTTCTCGGGGATTTGGATTGATGTTTTGTGCTTCCGGGGGAATTGTTTGGGGGCTCGAGTGGGAAGTTTTGGCGCGGGAATTAGGGGAGAGAGCTTTGCGGAGGCAGGTCTGAGAAGAGTTTAGCTTCTTCGGGGATACAATAAGCCGCGTATAATTAATTTAATCAATTTAATCAGAGTTTTGACTGTTTATACATCTTTTAATAATATAAAATTTAATAGCGATTACCATAATTTTATGTAATTACTATAATTTAGACCTTTAGTTAGCATTAAAGAACAAATTATTTACTTAAACAATAACGTCAACCTTTCGAAATGCCCAGTTTTATCATTCCCGTACAGAAAAACCATCATCCACAGGCACAAAGCCCCGAAACCTACGCTCCCCTTTCCTCCCAAACGACAGCCAAAAGCGGCGAAATCCGCGACTCTCTCTCCCCGAGCCGAAAATCGAAGCTCCCCGGCAGCCGGATCGCTCGCGGAAATGAGCGCGCGGCTCTCTCGGCTCGGAAAAAGGACGAGCAGGATATATCGGGCCGCGCTGCCGCGGAGCCAATTGGCAAGCGCTCGCAGCCTTGGATCCTGCCAGGCTCTCCGAGAGGGCCTCCGACCCTGAGACTGGTTTTCGCGCATGTGTGCCGCCGCCGCCGCCGCCGGCATTGCCGTATTGTTACCCCGTCGCGCCCCGATCGTAAAGCGAGCCGATTGCTTGATTGATTTTTCGGGCCTGAAGACGAGGAAGCGAGCTTCGACGGTAAGGACGGCTGAACTGAAGCTCTGCCGCGGGAGGAGATTTGCGTTGTGGAATAAGTGAGGTCGGTACCGATGGAAAGGACTTTCAGCGAGGCGAGGCGATCGCTGCCGGTTTTTTTTTTCAACGTTTACTAATAACGAGTAATTTACCAAAATTGTGAGAATATGCGATACGATAATCCCGCGATACAAAAAAAAAAAAAAAAGCAACGCAGCTCCCAAGGAAAACAAAACGAGCCAGCCGATAACAAGCCGAAGAAAGTCAGCGCCGTTCCCGGCTCCCGATACGGGCGACAGCCGCCCAGGAAACTGTCTCTCGCGGCAAAAGAAGGCCGCGCTCGCACTGCAGCCCGGATACCCGATCTCGTAATCGATCGTCGTAGCCGAGACCGCTATCCGCGCGCCGCGACCAGTTTCGCGCCCTTTGCTCCATATATTATATCCGAGCTCCGCTAATGCCTAACGGCTCCGGCGGCGGGGATTTTTCGCTCCGCGCGCGCCGCGCGGCGAAAATCATATCACGTGTGTAATGCCGCATTGAATTACCGGTTCGCCGGACCGTTACGGCGGAAATCTCATTACTGTCATCGAGACGCGCGCGGCAAGGAGAAGCGGGTGTATATGTATATATCGTTCGCCGCGAGCGCGAGGCCCGCGCTTTTACGACGCGGTAATTGCGTTATCGGCCGGGGGATTGAATATCGTTTTGGCTAATTAGGGTATAAGTCGACGGTTTACGCGGTGAGGTGGGAGTGAAGAGGGGGAGAGATACTTTTTTTAGGCGAGGAAATAAGCGGAGTCGAGCGGATTAAGGTCGGGTTATTGAGTGTGGATCGAAAGTTTATTCTGGTTTACTTGGGGTGTCTCTTCAATTAGCGAAGCTGTGAATTATTTTGCGCGGATCGCCAGGAACGGCGAGATTTCTTTATTATGATTTCTGTTGTGCGCAAATTGGTGCTAAATTAATTTTGCGGATGAAATCTCAGATTTAAATAAACTTTAAAATTGTTTTAATTTCATTAAAAGCAGACGATTCTTATACCGAAATTGAATATTTTCCTTCTAAATTGAAAGCACAATAAAATACGGAACTACACCAAACTACGATAAGACCGTCGAATCCACTCCCCCGAAAAAAACCGTCTCCCAAACCTCCCGCAATCAATTAGCGCAAAAGCCGCGCGCGGCGAGAAAAGAGCGTCGGAGGTTCGTACAAGACGCGCGTCAGTCACTCAATAATGGAAACTCGAGCAATCCCGAGAGCGCGGCGCGGGGAATGAGAAAAAAGTAAGGAGCTCTCGCGCGCGGCAAAGAGAATAACGGCCGAGGAGAGGAAGAGAGGAGAGAGAGAGAGAGCCCCGAGTACGCTGCCGGTCGTCGCGGCTGGAAGATGAGACGCGCGAGAGAGAAAGAGAAGAAAAAAAAAATAAGGAAGAACCAGCGGACTAAGTCGATATCTCCTCCTCCGCCGGAGCAAAAACGTATAAGACACTCGGCGTACTCTGGTCAAACGACGGCTCTCGGGGAGGGAGAAAGAGGAGCGAATAAGACAAAGAGGGCCGGATTGAGAGAGAGAGAGAGAGAGCGAGAGGCCCGAGGAACAAAAGGAGAAACTCAAGACGAGGAAGGAAGGAAGGATGAGCGCCCCCCCGGTTCAGAGTAACCCGATTCAATTTTCTTGCCTGGAATATTGTTGCCGCCGGTGGAGGCTGCGGACAATTTCGCAACCGAAAAGACTCGAATTTTCCGAGAAAAATACCGCGTTTCGGTGACTGTTAAGAGTCTGCTCCTGCCGGTGTGCCAAGCGAAAGATATTTATTTCCGGAATCTGCTCTCCTGCGCAGATTTAACCTCTCGAACGTGCGGCAAATTTGCGAACAATCCTCCGGATAAACAACTCGACGCCGCGTATAAAAAAAAGTACCCGCCCAAAAAAGCGAGCCAACTCCCTCGCGATCCACGGCGCAAAATAACCCGCGGAAAACGAGCCCGAAAAAGCGCGCCACTGCACTCGGGGCCAGTCGGCCTAGGGCCGCTCCTGCGCCGCGGCACACACACACACTCCAGGCCTCCTCCGCGTATATACGTAGAGGAGAGGAGGAGGAGGAGGAGGAGGGCGGCGGCGAGCGGGAGAGTTTTTACTGCGGCGCGCTCGACTCGGCGGCGCAGTGCTGTTTTGCCGGCCGCCCGCGCGAACCCCCGCAGCCTCCTGTATACACATACATATATATATATATATACATTGACTCGCGCGCGCGTCCAACTTTTCGGAGAGCCGCCGCTCTCCCCGCGGCCGAAGGAGTGCGTCCGTGCAGGCCCGAGTGCTCCTGCGGGCAGCAGCGCCGAGGAGGATTCGAGTGTGCGAGCCGACGCCGCCGCCGAGAGCCGCTTGGTCTCCTCTGGTTTGTGCTTCTTGCGGAATATTATGTAGCGAGACCGCATCGGCGGGGAGGGTCGTCGTCGGGGATTTTGATGGACACGTGGGGGGTTGGCTCGTTTGTGCGGGGCGAGGGAGTTGTGTACGTTGAGTTTTGTGTGCGCTTTGGTTTAGCGAGAGCTCGCGCTGTGAAAAGGCTGCTTCGAGGCTGCTGATTAATTGAGTGGTCTCTCTTAATGCAGGCGAGGCGAATTGCGCAACGTTCCGAAAAAAAAACCTTTTACGAGAGCTAATAAAGTTATTTGAGAGTCGGCTAAATTTGCTTTACTGTTTTTCTCGTAACCACGCGGAGAAAAATTACCGCGGACGAAATTGCAATGTGTTACAGTTCGGTGGCAGACTGCGAAAATGTACGAAATGTACTATAGTTCTCCGCAGTTAGTTGTAACCAATCACCAAAGACACTGTAATGTTCATCTCCGAAAAAACGTGCTCTTTCCTCCGCTCTCACTAAAAGATTGGCAACGCATCCTTAAGGTATTTGATACGGTAATACATTAAATACCTTAAGAATACATTGCCAAACTTTTCTATTTTTACGCGGGCAGCCTCCTCCCCTCCCTCGCTTAAAAATCCATAAGCACTGCTGCTCTCCTCGTCTGCATCTGCATCCGCATTCGCGGCCGGGAAAAATCGAGCGCAGGTGGAACGCGCCTAACTTTGACCCGAGCTTCCTCGCCTGCGGGGGAGGGGGAACTACGCGATAAGTCCCTAATTGCGCGGAGTTTAGTTGGAGGCGCGAGAGCGTGCCGGGCGTAAATCGCGCCTGGGGTAACTGCCGCGCGCCGCAATTTTCGGGGAAACTTCGGGCGCGAGAGCGGCGTCGAGCTTTTTCGAGGGGACGGGGGAAGCGTTAGGTTCTTGGAGGGTGACACGTTTTGTTGTTCGGGGGCGAGGTTTGGGTACGTGTTAAACGTGCGAAAGCGAACGGTATACTTGGACGGTGCGTTAAAAATCCTTGCGTTTTTACATTTAATTTTCCGATCCCCTCGTTTCTGAACTCGCGACTCCATTATCCGAGAGCAAACGACAGCGAAGCTCTGCCTTCGGTCGGGCGACGCATCGAGGCCTTATCGGAGAGCGTCTCGATGCGGATACGACGTGCTTCCGCGTAGGACAAGACGGACAGAAGTCGTAACGGGTTAAGTGCCTGGTTTAGCGCGAGTTTCCCGCCTGATTATTTCTGATAAGCAACGGGGCTTTACTTGCGGGAGGTAATTTGGTTTTAGTTCGAACGCTTCTATGTATGGTTGTTTGACATATTATTCGCCGTAAATTTAATACTTTTTTTTGTTGAAGATGAATCTATCGCGTTCGACTCTTTTCTTGTTTTTTACATCAGAGCGAAAGTCCTTTTCACTTCGACCCAGAAACAACGTCAGGAATGAAATTCAACGCGCAGTTTTTACACCTCACTCCTCGCGAGCCGCGGCTAAGATCCTTAAAAACTTAGAAAGTACCCAGGCCGCACTAAATCTCCCGAAGGCTAAAACTTAAAAACTCGCCGCGACGCGTTAAACGCAACTCGCCGACTCATTAGCCCGGCTGCTTTCTCGCGACAATTTCTTTTTCTTTTTCCCGCGCTTTCTCATTTTCCATCCCGACAGCCGACCTCCGATGACCGCCGCCGGCCGAATATCCGCTTCTTGCTGGAAAGGCGGCCGAGAAGCGCGGAGGAACGGAACGACGTCGCGCCGACGAAAAAACGCGAGGAGTTTGTACTATTATGCGCGGCGTTGCAGGGCAGGATGGATCGGCGCGACGTTTCTTGGGGGAGGGATTTATCGCTGGGAGCGAAACTACCCGGGAGATGAAGTTTGGACTAGTTAGAGTTCGTCGGCGCCGGGAGAAAAAGCTGGCAGGAGTCGCGGGGCTGGGGAATTCTGGAGTGTGCAGGGATTTTTTTGCTGATTGATTTATGAAGTGGATGTTGGGTTTCTCTTAATTTCTAAAGTTAGCAGTCGGCCAGTTAGTTAAGAGGGAAAAAAATTTCAAGAAAGTATCGCAGTAATTTAATAACTCTGTTAGTAAATTCCAATAGCTGCGGCACCAAAAAACTTACCACCCTCGTTCGATTGAAAAAAAATCCCCCCCGCCAAACCGAGGAAGCTCCTCCATCATCGTCGAAAAAAGCATACATCAGCATTACCACCGCCGCCTCGGCGGTCGGGTGCAGCAGCGGCATCGCTCAATCACCGCAAAAATCGACGTATCCCCCCCGGTGACAATATTGCATGCCTTGGTTCCCCAGAGCCGTCGGAGCAGTCGGCCCTCGAGCAGCGGCAGCCTGGTCCAGGTGTCGGCGGGCGAGCTGCTGGGCCGCACCCACGAGGAGCTGGTCCTGCTGCTGATCCAGCTGCGCAGGCAGAGCGCGACGCTCTGCAAGGCCATGGAGACCTGCCACATGGAGATCGAGGCTCAGGTCCTTAGATCCCTGATGAATCTTTTTTTTGTCTCTCTTCGCTTTTATCATATGCGTCTCGCTTGTGCGCTGGTGCCGGTTCGCGCGAGCAGAGGGGCAGTCTTTTAGAGTGCTTTCGCCCGCTGGTTTCGATCGCTTTATTTTGGCTTCGTTTAGCGGCTTTCACAGGTGTTGGAACGCTTCGCCGAGAGGGGATGCCGGAGGTGTTCCGTTTTTTTTTTCTCCCTTCCTTACTTGTTACTAATTTTGAATATGATTTTTTGTTTTTAACAGGTTCTAGATGAAATATACATATCTGCTGTAGCTTGTTAGCTGAAAAAATCGTTGCATGCAAAATACAGTACCGCTCATTGATCTAACCAGACATCGTCATCTGTGTACGTCTTTATGTCGGTTCGGCTGAACTTATTTTGCAGGCAGTCATTTTTTTGGCTTCGTCGCTTATAATTTTTCCTACATACTTTTAAGCACTAATCAATACGTTAATTAATACTCTTTCATTCTATTTTACATAAAATATTTTAGATGATCTATCTTATCTGTCTTTAATAAATAGTTTTTTTCTTAAAACTGTTAATAACTAAGATTAGATATGCTTGCAAGTAACTCATCGCTTCTCTCATACTGAATCTGATAAACCATTATCTCTTATCTATGGGACTTTTCGGCTCGATATTAAAAAGGTTGATATCAAACAGATTTAATCCACCGGCACGCGTAAACGATAAAATTGCGGTACGAAATGATCATTCGCTCCTTTGATTAAAAGGACGAAATAAGAGAGCCAATTAAATTTTCAGGCATGTCCTCGCCGCGGAGTTGGCCAACTTTCAACTCGCGCCGGAGAATACAAACTCGCTCGGAATTTAAATATTTGTCGCGTTTTGACAACAGACCGCTAATTCTCTATTTCGCGGTGCCAACTGTGCCAGATTGCCGTGGGAATTACGACTACTTTTAACCTTCCAACCGTATACATTCGAAATTATTCTCCAATTGAATTTACATTTCCGCTGACTTTCCTTTGAAGCTGATAAACACATGCAGTAAAAATGACGATACCGACGCGGACTCTCACGACTCGGCAGAAATCCGCGCGTTACATTTGTCCCCGAGTACTCTGACGCCCCGCCAAAGTAAACTGCAACTACACCCGCGCGACGGCCCGCGATTCGAAGAAGGACACGCGCGCGCATGCAGCCGCGTCATTATACAAATTCCCGAAAGCAGATCGTCCGGAGACCCGCTCCAATTACCGAACTACAAGCAAAACCCCGCCTCGGCACATCTCGCGTACCGACGAGCTTTACGGATAAATTAAACGTCGAGCTCGCGCTCCAGAACCTCCTCTCATTTTCTCCTCCAGCCTCCTCCGCCGTCGCGCCGCGGCGGCGGCTCGAGTGTCCGCGGCGGCGCGTCTTGCCGCGCGTCGAATTTCCGCGAAAGAGACACTCTTGCCGCTCGCGCTCTCTTTTCTCGGAGGCTGACGAGGCTCTCGGCTCTCCGCGCGACGGCGGAGGCTGATTTTTCCACGCGCCATCATTCGCTTATGTGTTTCTTTTACGAGTAGGTGCTTCGGTGAATGAGACGCGGCGGCGTTTAGACGACTCGGGGGTGTCTTGTTACTTTTTTTCGTAGGGGGGGCCACTTTCTGGGTTGTGAGTACTTGTTTAAATTATCGTTTCTAACAGATATCTAGTGTTCTTTATTCAGGTTTGATGAAAGAAATTGGGAGTTCTCGGGTCGAATTATCGTTAAAAGCAGATTGGCAAGTGTTAAATATAACCTTAAAGCTTTCAAGCACTTGAAAAAGCTTCCGAACCGACGACGAAACGATCCCCAATTTCTATCAGCGTTCAAGCATATTACATGCACGGATAACTATCTAGAAGCTCTAATCACTCGTTGAAACTCGCAAAGTTCCGGTGCGGTATACACACAAAAACGCTCTCCTCTTGGCTTTTGGGTAGCGGATTGCATAAATGAACTGGATGACACGAATCGGTTTTCTTTGGCTTCGCAGGCTAGACTCGTCGAGCTGGACGCGCCGAGGCGATTGGAAAACTTGCAGAAACTGGACGACCTCAAGAAACACCTTATGGACCTCGAGAAGCAGGTAAAATTATGTTGTTGGGTAATTAGAATTTAATAATTTACGTATTTTTATAGCGGTTTTTATGAAAGGACGGGTTGAGGAACTATATTGCCTGTTTATCAGCTTTTCAATTTTGAATTGGCGCCTGTACGATTAGAATGTAATTTCGAGTGGATTCAAGTGGTTGTGTAGATTATTTTATCGAGTTGCGCTGGCGAAAGTATTCTCGTTATCTATAGGCGCCGAAATAGAAAAGTATTTTTTTCCTAGGATGTGCTTGCGTCAATGTTATTTGAAGTTAAATTGTTTATTTTCTCGTGCGAAAGGACAGTTTTAATCGCGTTTAGGTATTTCAGTCGGCGCAGAACGACGGGAATTAATTTTATAAAAAATTCCCTTTGTACGGAGCTAATTACTTTGTGTACCTTTTTAATTGCGCTAAACTGTTTTGTCAGATGCCACCTAGAGGTTAATTGACAGAATAAATGAACAATTGAGGCCACTCCATTACGTGACGTTCTTGTTAGCTCATAAAGGGGAATCTTAAACTTCTCAACAAACTTTAAACGTGTCGCTTCCTTCGCCGTTTAAAATCCTCATTAATCTTCTACAAAAATGAACTCTCCTAAAAATTCTCAAAGCTCGCTTGTAAGTTCCAAACGCGAACCTAAATCAATAAGCATCGAGAAAGGCGTATTTCCATAGTTCTTGAGCCTCAATACTTCCTCAGTCCTGCAGACAAGCGCAGCAAAATCCGCGCTCAGCTGGTATTATCGAAGTTGCTAATTGGCGACGCGTCAATTTATTCGTAAGCGACGTACTAATCCGGCCGCGTTCTGGAAGTTGGCTCTGAATTAAAAGTCTCAACTGGGATTACAGGGGGGAAGTTTTTTTTTGCCGCGGGAAGGATATATATGTTGTTATCTGGTTTCAAATTTATTATTGATGAAGCGAGGAAATGAACGTTGAGTTTGAAAAATTGAAGTTCCCGGTAAAAGGTTTTTAATTCCTCTAAATTTAAAAAGTACATGTTTTAGGAGCTTAGTTGGCAAAAATCGACTTTTCTTCAATTCTCTGCGAAAAGTTTTCTCGGTGTTAACGAACTCAGGATTATTTTCTTGAAATTGCACGGGGAACTAAAGGATTCTATGCCGTTCTTGTGAGACAGTCATGTTCATGTTGTATAATTTCTGTATGAGTTTTTATAAATTCTTGGAAAATAAAATAGGAAATATAATTTATAATACGGGCTGTACGTTCATTCTATTTTCTCCTTAAGTGCAGATACTGCAGGAAATAATAGTAATCAAGATTGTATTATTACTGAAATTATATCTCGGAACATTTTTCAGATTTCCTGGAGTGTAAACTGCAGACTTTTCAAATTGCTCACCAATTATATGTAATCTTAATAATTTCAAAGTCTAATTAAGTTAATGTATCACAGTCTAAAGTAATAAACCGTCATTATCTGCTAATATTAAAGAAAAATAGTAAAACTTTTGATTAAGAAGAAATCTTTGCACTAAATATCTAAAGAGTAATTTCGTATTATAAGATTTAATTATTTAGTCACTGCAAGTAGAAGATAATTTTTTTTAATAATAACTTTTCAAATGGAATCAGACTGCATCAATAATGATAGCTTTCATAAAAAGGCCCTCCTTAAGACGCCTTATTAAAAACTTCTTACAAGTTTTAAGTCCACTATTAACTTTAATTAAATTTCTTTAACAAAAGCAACATTAAAATCATCATAAAAATCACATTTAATTATTTTCTTTACTTAAGACACCCCATTAACTTTACTCAACCCTCGAAAAAAACCCACCGAAAACCGCTCTGCTTCCAGTACGAGAAGGGCAAGCCGCTGGTGAACCTGGTGGACAACATGGTGAAGCTTGGCTCGCTGTACAACTGCAACGCGGCGAACGGCGTGAGCAGCAACAGTCTGCCGGGCTCGCGGTACGACCTGCTACCCGCGGAGAACGGCCGCGAGCAGCGCGACCGGCTCGAGTTCAACCAGCGCGTCCAGGAGCAGCGACTGCTCGCCGAGGAGCGCCGGGACTGGGACAGACTCAGCCCCGATCACGGACAGCTGCAGGTGAGGCTTTCAGGTTTTCGGGTTGTTTCGTTGCGGTGTGTGTGGATGTTGCCAGCTTCGAGAGGGTCGGTTCGAAATTTTTTTAGTTTTGAGAATTTAGTGTAACGGCAGCTTTGAGCTTGACTGACAAAAAAAATCAATAAAATTTACTAGAAACTTTTCATCTATCTTTGTTAAAAAAGTAGTATTTTTAACAAGTGTGTAATAAATAATTTTAATGGCTAAAGTTTAACATTAATAAATTTTCATTGCCTTTCGTTTACAAAAGTTTGAGAAGGCGAACTTTTGCAACTCCTTGTAAGTAATTCCACGAAAAGACTTGCACTTCGTTGTGCGCGATAAAGGGGAAAGTTGTGCAATGCTTACAAAGAGAATAAACATTATATTTACGGAATAGAGTCACAAAGCAATAACTTTTATATCACTATAAAATAACCCCGACTAACGCACGCCAGACGAAGAAATCTGCCATAAACATCCGGCAAAAGCCCCCTCGAATACCCAAGCTCAAGCAAAAAAAAACGGCAAAAACAGGCAGAAATCGAAGAGCGGCTCGCCGTTCCTTTCCGGAAAATCTCCCGGAAAGCCGCGTCCGCGAATCGTCCACTCTCCCAGAGCGCGTCGATTCCCGAACGCCGCGCGACAATGGCACCTGCCTCGCTCGTCGGCTCTCCGATCTCCGCGCGAAAAACGGTCATTGTCCCGTTAATCCCCGCGCGTCCGTCGTCCAGACGGCCGGGAGACTTGCCGACTGCTCGAATAAATGGCCTAAGGCTGCTGTCGCCGCGACGACCTGCACCGGATCCGCGAGGGAGTCTTTCGGGCGCGCTGCGATATATTGCCTGGCGACGAGAGACGGCGGGGGATTCGAATTTAGGAAAATTGCTGTTTTGGTTAGTCGGCAATGCTTTGCTCGCGGGTACATTTTGGCGCTAATGAGCAAGCTGTTGCTCGATTGTATAAATTTTAATGTTTCTAATTTCCGTTGCAATATTTGCAGTTATTTAAATTTGAATGTCACACGTTTTGTTAAAAGAAAATTTATTATTTATTATGAAATATTATATTTGCTCAAGTGTAATTCTGCTTTTTTGTTAAATTATCGTTTATTATTGCATTTATAGTAAAGTATTACAAGCAGGTATATAAATCCTATTTGTTGCGAATAAATAAAAAAAAAAATCTTGACAGTATGTTGTTACAAACATTTTTTTCTATCTATTTTTTTACTGTACATTATTTACATTAAATCCTGTACATTCTTCACTTAAAAACAAATGAAAAACAATGACAAAGCCATTATTTACGATAATAAAAAAAGCTTAAAAAATGTTGCTAAAATTTTCTCCACTATTACTCGCTAAAAAAAGCTCTTACCAACATCCGTAATTCAAGATACAAAAAGTTTTTTTAAAAAATTTTTTACACTTTAATGTAGTTTTAAGTGAATTAGCAGTACTGCGCCCATAATAATCCTCAGTCCGCACCATTTTTCTCCGTCGATTTTCCCCGATCCCCTTAAAATTTACGGCTTATAAATTTCTACGAAGCTTTTACTTGAACAAAGCCACTACGCCACAATCTAAAAGCAGAATTATCGCACTCAACGCACACAACAGCTTTGACTTCGTTAATTAATCGCCTGCCGTTTGTCTTATCTTTTCATCTGCCTCGGAATATTTTGTCGCTAATAAATTCGTCACGGCCCAACAGTCGAATCGATAGGAAGATAAACGCGTCTAGCTTTCACTTCGTCCTTTCGATTTCGTGGAGGTTGATCGAAAGAAATTGGCCTCATTTTTTTTTTTGTACAGCATTAATCTGTGTCCTCTCGTTCGATATCATCTAAAGCCGCTTTTCTGCTCGAGTTTCAGCCGTTTCGGCGATTAAACGGGGCAATAAAGTGAAAATTAGATTACATATATTTACGTAATTTTAAATGGCTTTCGAGTTTGGTTATAGTTTTGAAAATTTATTTATGCATAATAACGTCGTTTGGTAAGAGCTATGAAACTCGTTATCGTTAAACGACGGAGCCTTAAGTAGCGGAAAACAATCTCAACTATTTAATCCGTTTATGAACCATAACTATACCGGTTATATTGCTTTCTCTTTAAATCAGTAAGCGCTCATAAATGATATTTTTACTTACAAAATATCCTTCTTCGTCGTGTTGCTCGCTTTACAATATCAATTAAATTGTTTTATCTGCTTCATAACAAAGAATTTTTACACTGAGAGAAACGTTTTATTAAAAATTACTATACTGTTTACCAAAATGTATATGTATAGTTGCATTATCCTAAAAATTACTATACTGTATACTAAAATTTAATATAATTGTAGTAAAAATTGATATCGCTTTATTAAATTTTAGTCCGTAGTTTAGTAATTTCTAGGATAATGCAAGTTTGCATACACTTTGGTATAAAGTATAGTAACTTTTAATAAAACATTTTTCTCAGTATAGTAACAACAGTGTAATACATAATTAATAAAATAAATATTACTTTGCTTACAGACTTTATCGGTCTCGTTTAAAGAAATAATTTTCAACTAACAATTTTCAAGTTTCCGGGGTTCTGCAATGCTAAACACACTATAACACTCCGAAAGTTCGAAGTAATTAAGTTTACGACAGCCCCCTGCCCGTCTACCTAAATTTTAGGTGCTACTTAGGCAGTAAAGCGATTAAGCAATTGGGGTACTTGTCCCTTTTATATCAGCGCAGATCTGACCCTTGCCGGAACGCCGTCAAACTCAGGTATAGAATAGTTCATCTGCCAAACGTCAGAACTGTTCTCGGGTCATTTTCAGTTCGTCCATCGGCGAAGAAGCGTCGAGATCTTTTCGTGCACAGATTTGAACTGTCCCCGAGTCATTTGCAGTTCGTTCATCGATGAAGAAGCATCGAGATCTCTTCGAGCGCAGATTTTGAAAACTATCGTATACTTTATCGTATAGCATTTTGAACTAGTTACATTGACAGAGAAAACATGAATCATTTCCCATTCAATCTGTTTAAAAAAAAGGTAATTACAAATTTCTTTTTTTTTTTCACTACGTGCAGAACGAAATATCAGCGACAGAATTGTACTCTATGGTATTTACAAGCGTAGGCTAAACTGTACAGTATCAGTAAATATATCTTCGCAAAAGCGCAACGGTAAAAAAAGGTCCAGCACGACTACCGCAAACCGATATTCGCGAGGGAATAAGTCGGATTTCGGTCGCCGCGTAATAAACGGAAGCTCGAGCGGTGTAAAAGAGTGAATGATAGACCCGCCGACTCCTTCTGCTTCCCGATCGAGCAATATTAAGTGAGTTTTATCTGCGATTATTGCAGGCGAAGGTGCAGCAGCTGTACAAGTTGGATCAATTACTCCAGGAGGAATCCGGAACGCTTCACAGTTTGCAGCAGAACAAGGTTTGTCAGTTACAACTTTTCGTTTATAAACTTGGGACGCGTTTTTTTCTTTTTCTTGGTTTTGCTCCGCTGGAATTCGGTCTTGTTTCGGTGGCGATTAACAGTATTGATTTCCGATCGGATGTGTTTTGTTGTTTTATAGAACGTTCAACGACATTAAACGACGACTTTTAAGAGGGGTTCGATCTTTGCAATGCAATTAAGATGGATTTATTTTTTTAAATATTACTCTCCGGAGTAACTTGATGTAGATTCCTGAAAGATTAAATACATTCAATTTATCAGCATTATTGTAAATTACATTGAAGGTGATATCGATTATTCGATAAAAGTTTAACTTTAATTATAAAGTGGATTGTCTTTAATTGTTTCATTATTTCAGAAACATAATTAATTTCTTTGTTTATTAATAAAAAAACAAGCTTTTGTAATTTATTTAACAACTAAACAATTTATTTAACAACCAAGTACAATCAAACCGTCAAAGCAATAAAACTTTTTCAACATGAAAATTATGGTTAAGCACCCATATATTCTTCCCCGGCCGAGTCCCGAAATCCCTTCTAATCCGCCCGGAACCCGGAAAAAGCATGCCCGTCCACCAAACGCCAAACGGAAAACACACCTTTTCGGTTTTGCAGGAGCTGCTGGAAAAGGCGCTGGGCGGCCTGAGGCACAAGATGCAGGGCTGCAGCCGCAGCAACCCCGCGGAGGCCGAGCGCTACCGGGAGCAGCAGCTGCTGCTCGAACGGGAGCTCAGCCGCGTGCGCCTACTGCTCGCGCACAACTCCAAGGTACGGTTTAAAACTGGTCGGAGGCGCCGGGCTCTCTCCGCTGCTTCGTGCGTAATGCAAGAACGCGGTATCGGAGTTTCTCTAACGGCGACAACGTCGGGCGGAGTCGGTTTTTGGCTCTCTGCACTTTCCGTCGGACGTGGGGCAATTCTGAAATCGGAGTTAACTTTGGGTTGAGCATTTTTTTAAGGCTTTGTCGACGTTTTCTGTATATTTTACGTAAGAACGATAAGTTTTTGTTCTTAAGTATTTTTGATAAAGTAAGGGAATGTCGACTTTGCTTTGTCCGAGTAAAAAAATTGCAAAGTTCAAAGGAGATCTTAACGTAAAACATTCCCTTTGATAAATTTTTGTTTGAACTTTAATTTCAAACTACGTTCACCGAGAAATTTTGTTTGAAATTCATTTCGGTCGGTCGTTAACAATTATTGCGAAAGCTTGGCGCTCTATTTTAATTATCGCTGTAAGCTAAATTTACCGTTCAATTGCAATTAGTGCAAGCGGTATTGCTGCAATTTAAAAAAAAATAGTGTAAAACGGCGCGGTTTATAATCTGGCTTCGTTGTTTTACAGGTGAAGCCCGTTTTCTTCCAGGTAAAATGACGCCTTTGAAGAAATGTAGATGTCTTTATTTTTTATTTTTTTTCATTTTTACGTTTCTTCTACTTTTTGTTTTTGGCATATATAATTTTTCATCTACAATATTGCATGGAAGAAAATACATTGTGTTTCATAAGAGCATCTCTAAACGATATATAAAACAATTTTTAAAGCGTCTGCTTTCTAAAAATTCACCAAATAAAAAGTTTAGATATTAGATAAGTGGATTTAATATTTGTTTGGTTATTGTGACAATAATTTATGAGACTTGAGAAAAAAATTACATTTATTCATAAATTTGTATTGAAATTTGTTTTTCCACAATTTATGTTTGTCAAAAATAATAAGTACGTCCTGTGATATTTGCAAAGTGTTTAGATATAATTTTAAAGTTTTAAAGAGATACGTGCAATAGTACCTTTTAAATTTACCTCTCACTGGAAAAATACATAAAAGCGTTGCTTTCAATATATACGTAACCAAAATCCGCAGCTTCCTCTTAAAATCATTGCTTATTCAAGTTATTCAATCCAAATCGTTTTGAAATAATAGAAAGAAGAAAAATAAAATTTATTAGTACGCTAAATTTCAAATATTAATAGTAGTAGATATAAAGTATGTGAATGTTTAAATATTCCGTCGATGGATCATTTCATATTCGATCTCGGAGCACAAATTTTATTTAAATCACCCCTCATCTTTCTGCATAATTAAATTTCCTTTACTGAATTTTCTTCACGTTAAAAGCGCACGATATATAGCTTAGTTGGCAAAAGTTTCGACTTTTGTTCGAGGTCGCGAACCGAAATTCATTAAAAACTTTTTCAAGCTTCTTCTAGTGACTATATTCATATTTCTCTCCGTTGCATTTAGCAGTCTCAATCAATAATACGCGCTAAATGCGCGAGCAAAAATTCGCCAAGAAATCATTGAGTTATTGAATTTTTCATTCGAACCAAGAAAATTGTATAAATTACTTTTATCTCGCACAAATCACAATTTAGTATAAACTCAAGTCAACGAGAGGGGATTAAAAAGTTTTCCTTCGACAATCAAAAAAACCTCAACAGTTTCGGTTCGCAACCTCCACCCCTCCGATTCGGGCAGCCCCTAAACCCAAAATCCTCTTGCAGAAGCTGGAGGAGACGGTGGCGGAGAACGCGCGACTGGAGCAGGACCTGGTGGTGCTGCGGCAGAAGCTGCAGGCCTCGCGCCGGTACGCGGGCAACGTGCAGACGCGCGACTCCAGCGGCACGACCGCCGCCCTCGAGAAGGAGCTGAGGCGCGTCCAGCAGCTCGTCGGCGACCTGCAGCGGCAGCGGCAGGAGCTCAGCATCCAGGTCAGGCAGCTCACCGAGAAGTCGCACAGCCTCGTCAAGCAGATGCAGCCGCAGCCCGCTGCGGTTGGCAAGAGCTCCAGTGAGTTGAACTTTTAATGAAGATTGGGATTGGGACGTTTTTAGAGGTCGCGGTAAAAAATTCTGTCGTCGAAATGTTAAAATTTATGATTTGATTGATGTATGATTCATGCTTGAGGAGACACTTTATGTAAGGAATCGTTTGAGAACGAGTTACGTTGTGTTATATACATATAAAGTGCACGTTGAAGGCTGTCAAAACAGAATTCTTTAAATTCATTAACTGCATTTAAATGTTTATCGTTCGTGGAAAAGTTTGACAAGATATGTAATGAATGCACGCGCAGTTCAGTTTTTAAATTCAATCTCAAATATTGAAGCTTTAATTGCGCAAAAGCGATTTTGATTGATTCATTCTAAACTGATAAGACTAAAAATAAATTGATCATTAATTTGACGTACGAAGCGGAAAGAAAGCATAATTTGCTTAAAAAGTTAACGCGATTTAAATATCCACAGAAAGATATTCATCATAAATTTAAATAATTTATTCTACTCGCTAAGCATAATCTTAAACTTATCATTTCAATAGTGAAATAGTACAATAGTTACAAAAAATTTCCAACAAATAAAAAACTGATAACTAAAGCAACAAACCAAAAACCCTTTCAGCTCCGCAAGTTCACCAATCGAAAAAACGCGCGCCTTCCTCCTGGCTGGAAACCGACCTGGACACGGGCATAACCCAGGAGCACGGCCTGGACTTGCCCTCGAGTCCGGCTCTTTCCATCTCGCCTCACGCTAAGCTCAACGGCAGTCCTTACCAGCACCAGCACCATCCGGCCCTGAGCTCCCCCCAGTACATGAAGGACGTGTCGATCCAGTCGCGCTCGCCCGCCTCGACCTCCTCGTCCTGCTCGTCGCAGTACGGCAGGCAGGTCCAGGGCCAGGCCTCCTCGCCCCAGAATTGCGGCATGAGCGCCCTCTCGCCCCAGGTCCGCGAGCAGATCCAGCAGCACCAGCTGAAGCAGCAGCTGCTCAAGGACCAGATGCAGGGCAAGGGTGGCTGCGCCAACATGAGCCAGCAGCAGAACGGAGTGCCGCTGTACGTCAACGCCGTCGTGCAGGACGGCAGGAGACAAGGTGGGTGTGGATTCGACTGCTTGGACCTTTGATGCGTTTTCAGTTTGTCATCGAGGTTTTGGTGATTCGAGGGTGGATCTGTCGAGTCCTCTATTATGAGGGTTTGGTGTTAGATTTCGGTGTACCCTGCATTCTGATGAGTGTTTTCCTTCACTAAAGCAACCCTTTCACGTGCACAATCCTAAAAATAGAGGAGTAATGTTTTTTTTCAATTCTGTGAAAATCGAACAGAATCTGCTTTTACGTAATGGAAGCAAGTTTTGTTTGATAAATATAACATTATTAAATTACAAATCATAAATTCCAAAAATCATAAATTACATTAATGTCTTAAATAAATAATAATTGGATTGATGTAAATTAAATGTATTTAAGAATACCCTCGAATTACTAAATATTCACATTCTGTCTTCACGCATAATTCACTATTCACGAGCTTTAATAAAAATTGAGTCTTGATAGAGTCATCAATTGTTCCAAAATTCGTTTAAAACAATATTAAAAATTTCCAATTTTTAATGACTAGTTTAGAAAATATTTTTATTATTTACCAGTAAAAACGAATAAGCAATATATACAACGTTAATTTTTTGTAAAAGTAAGTATATTGCAATTATCATAAAAGAAGGTTTAATTCTACTGGATATTAAGAAAATCAAAGGATTTGCGTCGCAATTCATGCATAACCATATATATCAACGTTCGCATCATCAGCAGTCATTCAATCATCTTATTTAGTCATCATTTTAAACTAACCAAATGTAACAATTTAACCAACTTGTATTAAAGCCCTAACTGAATTATTTGGCAAACTAGACTTCGGTGACTATCACGCAGTAGGCACCACAGTGTAGTTACGTTGCAAACAGGGACGCGCGTTAGGTAAGAATTGAGTTCTACTGGTCGCAAAAAGAAAACGATCGGCCGGCGTTAAAACCCGCCCCGCGAAAACACACACGCGACACTCTTCATATAGTTCTTGACACTTTATTCTCT
This sequence comes from Ormyrus pomaceus, assembly GCA_900474385.1. Classification (NCBI taxonomy): domain Eukaryota; kingdom Metazoa; phylum Arthropoda; class Insecta; order Hymenoptera; family Ormyridae; genus Ormyrus; species Ormyrus pomaceus. The sequence goes on from UCOM01000145.1 coordinate 49,741, forward strand.
GCACGAGACACTTAGCCTTAACGCCGACCGACTATCTTTCTTTGCGCGCGGTAAAATTGTTCAATTTACATGCAACGCATACTTTTATCATAGAGAAAATATGTTTGCGCATGAATTTCGTAGTATATCGTTTTTATTGTATATTATTATATTGTATTTTATGCGAGTGTCTTGTTGATGAATTTCAGCCAGTGTAATATTGTCGGTAGGGGGGTTTTGTGCTCGCGGTCTATAGTAATATACTCTTTTGTGGACTATTTCAGAGAGCGTTAAGCTCTACGAGCAAATGACTAACGGCGGTCTCATACTTCCACCGGAGTATATTCCACCACCCCCACCACCACCCTGCGAGGAGGCTATCATGATGAACGGCGGCTATGGAATGGAAGAAGCTAAATTTTCTGGTTAGTGCGCCGTCGTAACGATTGCCGATCTATTTTGTTGACTTTTTTCATCAAATCTTGCTGGAATTTTATATAAGACAAATTTAGCAAATTTCCTTGTGCCGGGTTATTTTGCCTCGTTAAAATTGAAAATTTCTTCTTTAAAATTGACAAGACGGGAGTAATTTTAATGGAGCGTTAACCTTTTTTTTCGATTTAGGTCTGATGCACAACCGGGAAAAACAGGAGATCAAAACCGTTCGCATAGTGAAGCGCGAATCCGAGAGGCGTCAAAGAGATCGAGGCGATAGAACTGGTAACATCGGTATTCCCCTGACGAATGGACTTCAGGCTCCCGGAGGAGCTAAGCGGTTCGGCGAGGAGGAACTCGGATCTCAGCAATTCGAGGTATAATAAATGTTCCCACTTTCTTCTGCGCCTCGTTGATTCGATTAAACTCTTTTTTTTTCGAGTTTATCGTATCTGCCTTTTAGAAATTGGAGAGTTTTCAATCAATTACGATTGATAGTCTTTTTAAATTGCTTAGGCATCATTAGTAGGTTTTATAACGAAAAAGTTTTTTTATACGAGATATCTCTATAACAATTTCCTCTTAAGCAATACCAGTTTTATTCGTTAAAAACGACTTACATCCGCGCAATATCGATGCCAAAGCAAGCTACGCTGCATTTATTCTGAAATCGGCTCCCTCTCGCAAACTTATCCAATTACCGATAACCCACTCGAAAGATAAACTCGCAGCAAATCGATGCTTCCCAACGCGCACACCCGAACTAAGAAAAGCTCTTAACGGCAAAAGGCCCAGCTGGACCGTGTGATCGAGGAGACGCCGATGGTGCACGCTCAGTCGGCGGTGCAGCTGTCGGAGCTGGAGGACGCGCAGTTCCAGCGCAGCATGTCCCTGCCGCGCGGCTTCGGCGGCCAGAAGCCCCAGCCGGGCGTCCACCAGGGCCCGGTGCCGCCGCCACCGCGCAGCGACAGCATGACCGCTCTGCGCAACATCATGGCTCGCCGACACCGCGTCAGAGTGAGTAAAACATCCGGGAAGCACGTGGACTGTTCTTTCTTTTTTTTTTTATGTGGCTAGATCACTGGATATATATTAGTCCTTACCTTAGCCGCTGCTTAGGAATGGATCATTTTTTTTTTTTTTTATTGTCTTTTTAACTGTTACATTTGATAGAGATGTCTCGGCATGCATTTGAGATTCGATGTTCCCCCTTTTAGTATCAACCAGGGAAGTGTGGAAATTTAAAATCAACCATTTAAAATAAGTCACAAGTATAGCTCGATAAATAAAAATTTTCCCACTTCCTAATAAACAAAGAATCTCTATTTAAATACGTGCATCCATGCAATTCGATGTTATACCAAACACATAAAGCGCCCCCGATAACAAACCAGAAACCGACCCGCGGAGCTAGCTCGGCACGCCAAAAAGCGCAGCTCGGCCGCCCATTACCACTCACTCACTCACTCATCGACTCATTTTTGTTTCTCTCATCAACCCCCTCCGTCCGAACACGATTCACGAAATCAAACCAAACAAAGCAGTTCGAGAGCCAGGACGCAGCGAGCTCGGACAGCACTCTGTCGCCCTACGCGACGGACAGTCCCACGTTCTCGCCGTCGCAGGGAGGCCCTCAGTACTCCTCGCCGAACTACTACTGCTACTCGACCAGTCCGCCCTGCAGCCCCAACTACCAGAACCCCTACGTCGTCCAGCAGCAGCCGCCGCCGCAGCAGCACTACGGCTACTACGCGGGATCGACCTCCTCGCTGCTCAGCCCCGAGCCGCCGAGACTCTGCGGCAGCGGCGAGCTGCTCGCCTCGAGCCAGAGCGTGCAGAGCCTCGCCGGGGAGGCGAGCTCGCCCCAGCTGTCGCCGGTGTTTAAGAGCGAGGCCGCCAGGCAGATCATCAAGGAGATGCAGATGACGGAGAAGAAACCCGAGGGCAGGCTCAGGAAGAGGCAGGTGCCCAGGGAGAAGAGGAGGCACTACACCGTGTCCAGCAGCAAGCTTTTCGATCTGGAAGACGCTTTCTCGAAGATGGTACATCAAGCACACAGAGTTCTGTTTTTTTTTTTTCTTTTTTTTTTGTTGTGGTCTCTTTTTGGTTTGGTTTGATTTGGTTTTCTTCTTGGGTTCCTTCGAGTTTTCTAGCTGGAAAGTCAGCAGCAGATTTGAAAAATTGAACTAAACATTTATTAAGGACTATAAAATCAAATTCTAAAAAATTTTAAGTTGAGGCTTCATCTTATCAGAAAACATTTGAAACTTTCGAGAATTACAGAGTTATTATAAATATAAAATATTAAAGTATTCCTCTGAATAAAAGGAAAAATGTATTATTACACGATTTTAAGGTTGTTTTGAACTAAATTCAAAATTAATTCTTTCTGGCTTTTTACAAAAAAAAAAATGCTTTCTTTTCGTATTTCTTTTGTTTTTTACCCTTCGCAAACATTTTATAAGCTTTTTTCTTTTAAATCTTGTTTAATTTAAAAACCATTTTCAAGCCAATTAAAAAATCTCTCGCTCATTTTACTTTTTGCAACTTAAATCCATAAATTTTATTAAAACTGCTGATACAAGAATTTAAAGAAGTGCAGCTAGAAAACTCTTTTAACGCGGTCACTTGGTTTTTCCTTGGTCTTACTTTTATCTTTACGTTCTGTCGTTTTCTTTTATGGTTTTTCGTTAAGAGGCATCCAGTGTATACTGAGTATGAAAAAACACTCTCATTGTTCATCGTTTGATGCATCACGCAACACACTATTTAATGTCTACCTATTACTAACGCGTTTGCTACGAAGCTTTTACTAAAAATTGTTATTTATCATTTTTTATGTATGTATTAACCAATCCTTTGAGGTAAGCTTGCTTAGCAGGTTGGCAGAGGTAAAAGTCTCCAAAAACTGTATCAAAAATATTATTTATGCAATATGTATGTGTAATTAATCATTTTAATTGTTAATTCTTTAAACTCGTTTTTTTTTACTAAAACCTAACTAGTTAGTGCATTTTGTTTTTTTTTTTAAATTATTGCTTTAAACTAACTCATATTAAAATAGTATATGGTAATGTAAGTATAACATAGATATTCCTTTATAAGTGTATTTAATAAATTCCTTCTGAAATATGCATGCATTTTAAAAACTGATTATATATAAATATTTTTGTTTTGACATTTCAAGTACTATACACATATACTATAATAATAAGTTACTATATATAATAGATAAAGTAATAGATTTTTTACATAATTGAAGAGTTGTGAAATGTGCTAAAATTAGTACCGTTGAATTTGTATATTTTTTACAAGTAGTTAATTTTAAATTAAAATTATTAAATGAGCTCTTAACGAATCTGTATTATTTTAGTTGTAAATAAAGTACGAACTTTTAAGTTTCTCTAAAATTGTTAGGCGTCATTTTACTTATATTCAATCATTAATAGCAACCAACGCAATTTTCTAGGGTATGGGAAGAGCGAGAGACGATTTAGATATGGAAAGAGCTCTGCGACCAAGAATTAATGCTCCTGACGTCGTGAGGTCGACGTTGAGTCACAAGGAGCTAAAGTACAATGAAAGTACGATCGATCAACTTTTGGGCACACCAAATAAGATCATTATTCCCGAACGTTACGTACCAGAAAAGGTAAACAAATTTTACTCTACTCTGGATTTTAACAAAATTAATCGGAATTCGGAATAAAGTATAATTTATATTTTTTCAACTTTATAGACTCCAGAGCTTACAGCCGAAGAGCAAGAACACCGTTTGAAGAAAGCAGAATCGATTAGAAAAATGCTATCCGAGACTACTGTCACTACATCAGAGGGTACCGGTCGGTATTCATTTATTTCATTTTTTACAGCTACTAGAACAATTACCGAATCAAAATAATTATTTGCAGAGGATCAACCGAATTCCGAAAAATCCAATACACTCAAAAAGAAAGTAGCCGAAGAAAAACGTCAGAGGGAACACATTCTTCAGCTCAATCAGATTTTGGCGAAACAAGTGATGGAAAAGAGCAAAATGGTGGCTGGTAAGAATCGCCAAAAAATACTCTGATGAGTATTATTCTGTAGTTTTTTTTGTTTTTCGGAGTTTCACTCGTTATGCATGATACATCAGTGTTCTTAAAACATTAAAACGTCTGTTAGACTTAGACGTGTGACGAGCATGATCGTATTATCTTTTTGTTTATTATCGTTTAAAAATTGTTTTCTCTTAATATTTCTTTGTTTCAATTTCATTGTATTCAATTTAATCCTTAGCGTATTTAAGCTCATTGCTACGTCTCACAGTATCATTTCGAGTGGTTGCTCTGAAATACTTTAGACTTCCTCTGGCAAAATCCGTTTCATAGTCAATGCTGTCTCAAGCGAGGTTTCAGCTAAAATTAGTGCGAGGGGAGAACTGAGTTTAGCAATAATGTCAGAAATTATTTTAATTAAAGTATAAGCTTAGATTAATTTTACAGTAATAAAATTTTGTTTATTAGATAGTAAATCGTTTTGCTTTACCTTGTGTACTCCCCTATATTAAAGAAAAGTTTTAACAAGTCTTTGTTACTAATTTTAGCTAATAAAGTTTTTGATTTGATTTTTGATCTTCTAAAAGCGGTATTATCTGTAGCTTGTTCAAATTGACGATGAACGTAATATTTTGCCCATTAGTAGAGTGTTGTTTGGAACGTTTGTGCTGTGTGTAGGTAACCAGGCACACTGACTGACATGCTTCCTCCATCTTCCCATATAGGAAAAGCACATCATATAACTGTTTGTCAGGTTTGTTTCTTTTTTTCTTTTAGTTATATAATTTTATGATTGTATTTTTGTATTATTTCGATTCTCTTACCGCAAAACCTTTTGTTCAACCTTTAAAAACAGTATTTCTAAAAATTTTAAATGATCTTTATTTATTAGTGAATGCAATTAGTTTGTACTGCGTAATTTTTACTATTTCTGAAGTTTTTTTGTTGTATAGATATGAATATTTGAATATTCTTATTTATCTAATAATTAAATTATTATTTTTTCACTTTAAATAAGTTTCCTTACTTTTCAAATTGAGAATCACTTGTAAGTAACAAAACTTATCAATGTATGTTATACTTTAAATTGAATGCAACTACAAATCGATTTTTTCATTTTTAATCATAAATGCTATTTATACATTTTTCATCTTTCGTATTCTTATTGAATAATACGGGAATATCGCAGTATCTGTTTAATCAAGCACTAAAATGACGACAATAAAAATTCAATCAACTTCAAAAAGCATCTAACTTTAAGTTTTCTCCAGTAAAGTATATAGTTTAATTATTTTTAAAATCCATAAGCTCACAATAAAAAATTGAACGCAAACTATCTACTTTACTCAGAAATAAAGCAATCGTCAAAAAATCTAACCAAGCCCAACGGCATTTGTCGCAGTGAAAGCTCTCGCGACTCTTCCCATCAGCGGCGACTCCAGCATCGACGACGACGATTTATCGCCGGTGACTCCGCTTCCGCTCTACCAGCAACGAGAAAACTTCTACTCCTAAGAAAGAAGCTGAAGAGTCCCTCCTGGTCAAGAAATCGCTCGGCGAATTTATGTAAATATAACTTTAAGTACGAGGTTACCAGTGTCCAACTCGACAAGACAGATCTGTACTGCTCCCGAAGACGATAAAAGAAATTCGTGCAATTCGTGCAATAGATTATGAGCGGTGGTAGAACGCGACTCGAGTGATTTTTTGGGCACTTTAATGAGTGGAAAAATCGACTCGACGATTTAGAATGTTAGGAGGTAGTCATTAACTGTGTATATTGTAATCGATAAACATAATGTTATTGGCATTTACAAGTTTAAACGACGCGCCAAGTTTTGCGGAGAAGTATTGATTTTCATTGAATGAAACTTCGTTGTCATATCAGAAATTTTCTTAAGAATTTTTAAAATTTTTCCAATTTAAATACTTTAATAATAGTGGTAAATTATCATCTTTACTAGTTTATTGTAAGAGTGTATCGATAAGCTTTTTTAATGTAAAAATAGGAACACTAAAGACTACGAAGATTAAAACTGACAAATATTCTAATTCAGACTTTACATTTTGACTAAATTAAAATGTTAATCGTTCGGATAACGCAGTGGATTAATTGCAAATTAATTCTTTACGAAAGCAGTGCCAAATGTCTCGAAAGAAAATGAAATTTGTTAATTTTAAAGTTCTGAATGAGGGTAAAAGTGACCACGTCAATTAATTAATTCATTATATTTATTCTATTGTACAAATTGAAATCATGTTTTAGTCATTATGAGATAACTGTTCGACGTTATTTCAATAATGTAATTATGAAAATTGTTGTAAAAAGAGTTTAGTTTTTACTAGAGTTCTATTTCTTTATTTCTTGTTCGCCCATTGGCCGCTTGATGCCAATGACTTCGGTAGAGCTTTAAAGAAGCAAAATCTCATAATTACAATAGAGCTTGTACAAATTGTATGGTTAGAATATAGGCATTATAGCATAAGATATGTAACAGCATGACCATATAATTAAATAAATAAATTATAATTAAATGAATTAACGTTAAATAAATAAAAGAAATGAGTGATATACGAGGAAGAGACTATAACTAAGCTTCGAAAATGGTGCGTCAAATGATAGATAAAAATGTACAATTTTGTTCAGTTTTAATCAATTTACACGTTTATCACTAAAAACTATCTTGTCCAATCAAATTTATTCGCATTTCCATTATTTTTATCAATTCGTTGATAAAAAATTTGAAGTTTTTTCACGAAATTGAAAACCAACATTTTTTGTCTATGTGCGTGTCAATATAAAACGACGACGAAAAGCTGGCTTCGAAAGAAAGAGGATAAATTATCGCCTTCATCGTCGGCGACGACACTAAACAAGTCACGAAAGTATAAAACATATAGATATATATATATATATATAAATAAATGTATATCCCACATAAATGTACTGATTAGAGATCCACACCAAGTTTCGATTCTCAAATTTTCGACTCTCTTTATTGCTTTTTTCGAATTCTTATGCGCATGCACACTAATCGTAGACAATAAACGTTCTTTGGAAGCTCACGAAGAAAAATGTACGACGAAGCATTAAGTATATACATCGCACGAAATTTTCTAAAAATTTCTGTAAAGCGACGACGTCGTTTCGACGGCGATAAAGGCTCTTCCAGATTCTTTTTTACTAGGTTGTATATATTGCATATATACGAACGTCTGATAAATAGTCGTATTAATCATTTTACACGTATAAAATACGTAAGAGACGCACTTGTAAGTCTTATATAAGGCACTTTATCTATATCGTTTTTTATAATATGTTTTTCATTAAAGAAATAAATGAAAGTGTTTTTTTATTGTTTACAAAGTAATGATTACCGTTAATTTTTTATACTAGGAACTAAATGTTTCGAGCATTTGCTTAAGCGGTTTTGCTTCACAAATTATTTATTTTTTGTCGACTATTCAATGCGTACCTTAAAAAAATGGTGCTTTCAACTCTGTAAATTAATGTGTATTATGTATTTATAAACAATCCTAAAATTCTTTAGTATTTAAGCAAATGCTCGACTTAAACGGATAAGTATGTAAAACATAATGTGTTCCTTCCCTTGCGAAATCCACAACGTAAAATAAAGTACGTACAATCCTGTAACCAAAACCTTTATATAGCAGCATTACGTACACGATTTATATATAGAATAATCGAAAAAAATGAACAAAAAAAAAAGAATGAATTTTATACGCACTTGTATTGTGCACGATTTCGGTTTGCCGATTTCGCAGACTTCTCGAGTGGAATAAAGCCGTGTTTGTTAATTATAGATCATAAGCAAACCCTTGTAACTACTTTATTGTATAATTGTATGACCATCGTACGAAGAGAAAGATAAACTATGACTAGAGAAGATGCATTTTAGAGGTGTAAACAATAAAGACACGTTAACGATAATCATCTGTCGTACGCAAGCGAACGACAATTACATAGGAGCTCAATTCTCGTATTGTTTTTAATCCTTGTGCACCGAGTGTTTGTAGGGTAAAAAATTTTGCTGCTCCTTCGCTTAAATCTTTTAAAAGTATATTCTAAAGTGCAACTTTAGTAGACAAGCTTGAAATTGCTTTTAAATATTAAAGATAGCTGATTGTTAATGTTATATTGCAGAATATTGCATCTATTTTTAAAGTAAATTGCGTTTAGATTTTCACTTTACACGATTTAGATTCTACAATCCATCACTCAATGGATATCTCATTTACATGGGTAAAAGTAGACAAAAGCAAGCTACAAATCACGAACACTCCGTGTACAAATTTGTTGATTATTGCATAGTTATATATATTATATTATACACCATCATTAAAATGCAAAAGCACACCTAGCAATATCGTGCGATTAAACTAGATTAGATAGGTAGGCAAAATAAAGTGTAACGAGTACATATGAATCACGCGTTTAAAGTCTACATCGTATACCTATTACGTGTACGAAGAAACACAATATAGGACAGGTTGAACGAGATTTTATGGGAGCGATCGCGGAGAAGAAGCGGAACAAAAAGAGAGTATAGCATTGTTGAGGAAACAGTTACTTTTAGAATTCGGATGCGATGAGAGAATATTATTTCCGTCGAAGTTCCTTCTTTCTACGCGCTGCAGAAGCGGAGGATCGAATTATTGTCACGCGTTAAATTCTGATTTTCGTTCCGTCGGATTGTTGGCGATGCGGTGTGTGGGGGGAGAAAATTTATTTTTCGGTGACTGCTTCTTCGATGAAGGCAACGAGTCGGTTTCGTTCCGCGGCGGCGTGTCTTTCTCTCGGGGAAGAGCTGTCGGGGAATTAATGCGACTGGATATATCGTGTACTCGTCAGCGAGCGATGAAGAAGCATTTTGTTAATGACCGTGCAAAGAGAACTGTTGCAGACGTAAACTTATATATATTTAATTTAATGTTAATACTGTTTCATGAGAAATAAAACACAAACTGGTTTTTATATTACGGTGTCTTGTTTCTTTGAACCCTTTCGTTTTTGCCTAAAATTAATTCAATTATTTTCATTAAAAAAGAACTATTGTTTATTAGGGAATAACAGTTTTTTTGTTAGTAACTTTTTAATGGCTGATTTTTGCAAATACTTACTTTTATTTTACTTTTAACATTAAAAATGCAAATATCAATTAAATTATTTTTTTTTTTCATTTTAAAAATAAAATTTTGTATCATACATAATATATCAAAGCGCGCATTAAAATACGCAGAGTGCATTAAAAAAAAATCCTTTCAAAATGACGCGTACCAAAATTCCTTCCCAACGTAATGGCACTCAGCCTTATTACTTTTTAAGTCCTGAAGTGTAAGGCTCGACCAACAAAACAAAAATGCTCCGAAGATTCGTAATGGAGGCAAAAACAGAAAAAAAACTTGGAGATCAATGCACTGGACTGTTACCGGTTTTCTCAGCTTATCTTCGCGAGTCATTGGGCCCGACTTGTTTTCGTATATCGTTTGCCTGCCGTTCAAAAAAAAAGGAAAAAAAAAAATTCAAAAATCAATTTCTCGAAGCAGAATTTTCAAAAAACAGGTAAATATGACCTAATCTCATTACGCTTTTCGTATTATCGCTTTAATCGGAAAATTATGAGACGCCTCGTAATGCACTGTTTAACTTGTTGATAAATCTTGATAAAAACAATTTGTCCGCACGGAGGAGCGATAAATCTGCTTGCCCGTAAACTCCAGCTGACGCTCTCATGTTTGAATCATCGTGCAATTCTTCGCCGCTGAGACGCTGAACCGACGATGTTCTAAAGAATATTCTAAGTGGCGTTTTAAAGAGAAATGCACGATTTGCATACTTTAATATACATGCATTGTATACGTTTTCAATATTATTCATTTTCCCCTCGGAACTTTTATTCATAATTTTTTACTTTGCATTGTGTTTGTTCAATTTTAAATGCCAGCTATCATTGAACAATATCAAAAATTTTTATTTCATTTAAAAAAAGAAACCATTATATATATGTATAAATAATCCAAATAAAAGACTGATTCACGTCAAAAAAGCTGGGCAATTCAGGTACATTCTCGAATCCTCAATAAAAATACTCCTCCAAATGAAAACCTCCACTACAAGACTGTCCACTTTATTACTCTATTTGCCGTCACTCCGATCCTAAACTCCGAAAACAGATTGACTCACGATTCGCGCCTTTATAAGATTCCCTGAAAAGAAAAGCGAAGCCCGCGAAACTCATCGCGATAACCGTCTACCCTACCTTGGTTTGCAGTATTTTTTTATCTTTTGACCAAAGAAACAATCTTTCTCAATATAAATAACTGCTGTAAATAGATTTTAATTAGCTCCATTTGACTCAATTTTTTTATTGATTTAGAGACTGCAAAGTTTTTCCTAAAATAAAAAAAAAATTACTAACAATATTTTTTATTATTTTATAGTTAATTGTCGATAGATATCCATTAATAAAAAATTCAGTCAAATCGAGCTAATTAAAATCTATTTAGAGCAGTTATTATTCATTGAGAAAGATTAGCTTCTTTCGTCAAAGAATTAAATCCAAAAAATACTGCAAACCAGGGGTATAGAGGGAGTGCGATATAACCGGCCACGCCAAGGTCCTTGTCCTACGGGGCACCGCGGCATCTCGGTCATCCGCCCCGCGCGAATTCGAGAATCAGCCGAGAAAGGTGCCGAGAGGTGACGCGCGCGGAACCGCTGGATATTAAAATCCGAGTGCGTTCGCGCGGAAAATGATGAATTTCGAGGCGATAACTATAATGAATGGATGCGCAAGTATTGTAATTTATGGGATTTTTGAAAATGTGTGTCACAGCTGGGCTGTCGGCGAAGGTTTAAATGAAATTTCGCCAGCTGAAAGTACTTAAATCAAAATTGTTGTCGTAGTTCATTCACTAATATACGTAAAAGCATATATGAAGAGGTGGGACGTCATCGTATTTTTATTCTGAATGTCCAAGTGCTGTTATAAAAACAATTACCCGATACGTCAATTGAAGTTCAATTGAATTAGTGACGAATGATCGATATACTTATTTAAATCGCGCAAGGCAGTGTTTGGCTCTCTTTTTGGGTAAAGTCATTAATCAATCGCACAAGAAAATTATTTTACTTAAAGTTGAATATTTCAACTCACATTACTATAACATTCCTTGCATCTCTATATTTACAAATTATTATCGATCTATTTAAATTAAATTTCGTCCACTAAAACCTCGAGCTTGAAAAATTGTCTAAATAAACAAAGTTTGGAAAGCCGAAGATCGAAACTCAATAGTTTACGCAGCTATCGCCTTATAATTTTCCACATTCAAATAGAAACGAAATCTCGAAACAAAAACCATAATTTACAGGAAATGCACGCTGTTTCCTTATCTCCTCGATGCGCTCGATCGAATCTTTCCCTCTACCCGCGTAGCATAAAATCCAGTCGCCGGAATCCGCGCTTTTTTACCCGCCTCTCCCGACGAACAATCATCGCCTCCATCTCGCAACAATCGTTCACCGCAAGTCTTTCCTCGCCGAGCAGCTCTCTCGCTCCCCTTCCGCTTACAAAAGTCCACCCGACGCCTTCGCCCCTCGTCGACTCGGAGCTTTACCCCCGCCCGCCCGGCAAAAACACCAAGCGACAATAATACAGCACTCGGCGGCTGCTCGCGCTGCACCTGAATCGGCTTCGGCGCGTCGATCGAGAGGGGGGAGGCCGATCGCGCTTGCGGGTCGACGAACCAGCCAATCGCGGACCCGGTCCCTGCACCTGAATTCTGATGAGGCCCATCGGGGTATATAGGCGGCCTCGGCCGCGCCAACCGGCCACGATTTTTCCGGCCGGCCCGCCAGCAAGGTGAGTCAAAGCTGCTCTTCGCTCTCTTACGTCGTATATATATACCTGTGTCGTACGCCGGGAGGGTTTTAGTGAGTTGTGCGCGTCGGAACGAGTCGCGTGAGTTTGGCTTCTTTTTTTTGGGCTTTGCTCGGTGATTGCGGGAGTTCGCAGGGGGGTTCGGTAGTGCTGTGGACGGGTAAGTGTTGACGGGTCGTTGTAAAATATTATGTTAGGGTTTATTGGAATTTATAGGGATTTTGCATTGTAGGCGTTTTTTAAAAGAACGTTTACTGGTTTATTTGTGTGCAATACTTTTTTTATTCGAACTGGTTTAATGTTGCTGTACCTTTATAATCAATTGTTGTTATAATTCATATTATATGAAATTGATTTTGTGAAAATATAATCCAATACAGTTATTTTATTATTGTTTCTCAAATAAAATACATTTTCAATGTTGCAATTACTTTCATATCTCACACACAATACAAGAATAAAAAATCTTTACGTATCCTTATCGCATCTTTTTTCGCTTTTAAGTGAAACTGTGCATAATACAGCTTGCGAAAGATTAAAAAATTGTTAATTACTATCTTTGAATCTCAAAAATTTCATTGATTGCACTTTTGCTTTACATTACGAGACAACGACTGATTAGACGACTTTTCCTCCTAAACTTCCCATTTCGTCATTCGAAGCTCCTCATTCTTCGCACTATCGTCAGTTATCATTTTTCAACCCAGTATCCCTCGTCTTGAAAAAAAAATCTTATCTTCGCGGATCATCGAGTGCCGTTAAAGCTTATTCTTTCAATTCCGTCATCGTTCGTCTCGCAATAAAAGGCAGTTTAAACTGTTGTCCGCTTTCCGAGCTTCATCCAGTCGCGTGTAAACTCTCAAGTTCAAGGAAATTCCCGCGATAAGATGAAAGTGCTGCGGATATTTCGCTCTTGTTCGATCGTGATTTATGGGAATATTCGCGTTTAACGAGACGCGAAAGTGCCGGATAAGCTGTCATTACGGTGTTTTGCCCGGCGAATCGACCGGTTAATGAGCGCGTCAACCTACTGGACAATCAAGTCGAGCGATTATTTTTTTTTTAGGTAAACAGTGGCTCTTTTTTTTTGAGTTCTCGAGAGGCAAATCAGCGTAGGTATGAAAGCGGGGAAAATAGGCCGGGTAACGAGGTGTTTTGAAACGACGATAAAACGTTTATTATCCTTTGGTTCGTTAGAGTTCGTAACTAATAAAGACGTCAATTTCTTCAGGTGGACAATTTTTTCGAGGCTTATCCGTTTGATTATTGAAATCGCTTTGTTAAAATTCCAGGGAAGAAAAACGCAGAAGCTTCTTATTATCTATAAAATAATCACCTATACTTCTTGGACGAATCTTTTATTTAGCCTTTGCGAAACGATTGCAAAATTTTTAATAACCTCCTACGACCCAACTTTCTCATTAACCAAAACTGCACTGCGCGCGATCGCTGCCAGAGAGCAGAGTATCAAAAATATATAATAAAACGCCTCTGACCCTCTAAAAGCAGCCTCGATGAAAAATAACCTCGAGCATTCGGCAAAACGGTACCCTCCAGCGATAATTGGCATTCAGCATCGAGTCCCGAAGACCCGAGCGATTCCTTCGGCTTCGGCGCCGAGTCACCTTGCCGCATTCCCGCGCGAGGCTCCGGGTGCACGGCGCTCCCGGCCGCTTTTCTGAACGTTAGAAACTCTTTGTCTCTTTTCATATTTACCCGCGGGGATTTCGCATTCAGAGTGCAGTCCGGAGGAGCGCGGAGAAGGCCTGGGTAGGCTCCGCGCATTTTAATTAAATCGGGGATACATCGGATGCACGAACGTTATTGGGTTTGTTTTGCGGCTGCTTCGGGGGGCAGAAAGAACGTATTTTTAGATTAGCTGCAGTATGTTTACGGAGCCAAGAATGTCTATTGTCAATAGCCATAAAAGCCTTTGGAAAATCTAGTTACGTAATCTTTGTGAAATCCAATTGCGCTAATTCGTTTATGATACAACGGCTTTTACCGCGGCTGCTTCCATGAATGATAACCGATAGAAGCCGGCATAAGTTTAGCGAAAATAGCTTTCTATTATGAAATATTGATTGTGTCTACATCTGTCTATGGATTTTTTAAAAGAATTTAATATAATTCAGAGAACAATTTTAAAATTCGTTTGTAATAAACCTTTTAAAGAAGCCTTCCGGCGCGTTCCCCTCGCTCAACTTCGAGCCAAAATAATTTCTAAAAGAATTCTTTCGAGGACTTAACCCTTCCTCCCTCGTATCCAATGCAAACGACTTAAAATTGACCTTTCACCGCTCTCATCCCGCCGAATTGTTCGAAAAAAGCTCGGCGCCACCAAAAATCCGCTCGCGAAAATCCCGACCCGCGGCTCCGAGGCCTCCGGGCTGTATGTATCCCCGCTCGAGGTGCGATATACACTCGCGAGTCGCATTTGCATGCTAGGAAAGCTGTCACCTCGCGCGGGGAATCGTTAACGAGGCCGCGTCGATGCGTCATACTCGAGAGGCTGCGATTTTTCTTCGTTAGCCCCGCGGTAATTGCCGCCGGCGGAATTTTAATCCTCCCCGCGCTTTTTGATGAATGCTGCACTCTTTGTCGATTTGCCGATGGGACGACGACGTTTCCGGGTGTCGGCGGGATTTTGATCGAGTGCATTCGGTGTAGGTGTGTATTCGTTTATTTTGGCTTTTAACATCGATGGAAAGCTAATTGATTGTGGTGCTTTTAACGTTGATGTAAAGCTAATTGTGTTCGCTCGTCGATTTCGTTGTTCTCGAATCGACAATAAAGTTCTTGTAAATACACTCGACTGTTTTTAAGTTAATCAAATACTCTTAATACTTAATTGCTTGGAAAGCAGTGCGTAAGACGGGTTCAAACGTAATTCCATTGTAGCAGCTGTATTTACGATTTAAATGCATTAAAATTTCTTCCGATAAGATAAAAAAAATTGTACACTGCACTAAATTCTAGTCCAAATCAAATCTCCAGCTGTAATTAAATGCAATCCATCCACATCCCACCTCGCAGCTTTACGTAAACCAAATCAGCGCAGTGGAAGCTCAAAACAAGGCTTCCCCGCAATTAATCTAATTCGATCTCAACCCGCAGCAAACACCTCGGCTCCTTACCTAATCCGGCAATAAAACCAGCCGGCACAATACGAATCCCAAGTAGGTTAAGGTGCCCCCTCCGCAAAATTACTCCGACGTCGGTTCGCGTAATCGCCGATCGCGCAAATCTGCCCAGGTGGAGAGAAGGAAAATTGCCGCTTCCGAGACGTAACTCGGCGCGACGAGCGACGAACGAAATTATTGCGGAATCGGAAAACCGCCGCCGCGCCGATCTTTCGGTCTGCCGAGTCGGGAGTAATATATTGGTCGGACGCTGGTATAAGAAGTGGTGCCAGCGGCCTAAACACCCGTTCGATTAAATTTTCATTTCCCCCAAAGAGCGAATAACGCTCGAGTGCACATAAAAACCATAACGATATTTTGGCGAAGCCTTGCAAAACACTTCGTTCCCCGCCTTTACTGCTAATCGCTCGGGGGACACTTCGCGGCAAACGAATCCTCGCAATTGTCAAGCCATCCTTTACGATTCTTGCCCAATTCATCCTTTGCGACACCGCCTCGAAAATATTGTCTCGTTTAACGCTCGTTCCCTCCCGCGGATCCGTTACAAAATCCGCCCGATAAATGACGTAACAATCGCGGTAATTTAAAGGAGAGCAGTAGGAAGGAGAGCGTTTTCCTACGAGACCACAGAATTCCGGCGCTCTCGTCTTACTTTCTTTCCATCGGCGATCCGTCAATTTTTTATTTTGCCGCTATCGGAATTGGATAACGCGAAAGAGACGAGTTATGTATTCGGAATCAATTCGAGCTCGTCTTTTATCCGCATATCGGAATATCTCGGGAATATTAGCATATACTTTTCCTGCGGGAGATTCGTCGACCGTGAAATTAATGCGGTAATAGATTACAGTTAACAGGTTGACGGATGACTTGTTTTTCTTTAAAAAAAGCACTTAATGACTCCTAACTTGGGAGAAAAACGTAAGCGCCGGTTTTACTGCTGAAAATTGAAATAGTCTTATTTATATATATTATTCAATCTTGGGAAATTGGGAAATTTAGTTCTTTGGTGCAGTTTTTTTGACGTACAACTGAGAAAACTTTTAGTACTGTTCAAAGTGTATTAAAAGCAATAAAAATGAGGATATTCAGGACTTTGAAAAAGAAATAAAATTATACTTAAAAAGAATTGTAATTGGAATGCCTTTGGTAATCGTTTGGTAAGAGACTGTAAAAATCTCTAAAAATTACCGCAGCTTTCCACTAAATTGAAATGAATAAATTTCCAATGTAATTATTTTGACTGCTCTGCGACACTTATATCCCTCCCCGACGAAATATTTCAACTCCCAAGAAGCCACCGGAGCCTCAAATAACGTCCAGCAGATTAGAATTTATTAGCCAGTTTCGAAGCAGGCCAATCCGTAAGAGCATCAAGTATAATAAACCGCCTCTCCGTCTCGAATCGCGAAATCGCTTTCGAAGCCTTTCGGGGAAGCGGCGCAAATCGACGACGCACCTCGGGGCACATTTATCAGAGGCTTCTGCGTAGGACGAAGCTGAGTCGAGGACCGAATCAACGCCGCGTAAATTATGCCGGGGATCTTATCGGCCTTGAACTTGAGGGGGGGGGACACAAAAAGTCACCGGGGAGCGACGGAAACGAGACGAAAAATGCCGAAACCGATATAAAACGTGTTTCTCGATCACGAGATCCTAACGGTTCGTTCAACTTTTGTAAAAAAAATAACGCCGAGAACCAGTGGAGTGGCTTCTTTCACTTGCTTCAGTCTTATGGCATTTTCGTTTGCGATGTATTCCAAGATTTTTAATCCTTCTCGCGAATTTAACAAACGTGCCTTTTACATCCTTTTCCAAATTATTGATTAAAAAAAAAACAAGATCGTTCTAAACGCAAAAATCCACCACAGCGCTACAATTAAAAACTCCAGCGATCGCCCCTCAAAATATCCCACTCTCGACAAGCGGAGAGACGACCGCGGCGGCGATCTCGTCGCGCGGAGCTCGCGATCAGCTCATAAATAAAACTCGTAACGGTGCGTGGACTTTTCGCTCGGCAAAAAGTTGGATTATCGTTAGGCGGCGGCACGTATTTTCGAGGCTTATAACGGCAGCGGCATCGATCGCGGGCCGCCACGCGGGGGCTGGGAAGAAAACCGGTCGCCCGAGCAAGTCGCTCGGCTCGTCGCGAGGTGTCTTCTCTCGCCGGGCAGTCTTCGACCGAGGCGCCGGAGGGAAGCTTCCGCGGAGAGAGCTACAGCCGATTTCCCGGGGATTTTTGGTTAGTTTTCGCTTTTACGGGGATTCGTTAGATTTTTTTTTGTCGCGTCGCGGAGAAGAACGTTGATGAGGACGCGTCGTTGAACGATACTTCGCGCGAGACTGACATTTTTCAACTTACCCCATATTGTTTCATTTATTTTTTCAGCACTAGACTAGAACCATGAATCCGCAGGTGGGGAAGCTTTTGCTTGCCCTTGGCGTCCTTGCCGCACTGTTTGCTTGCAGTTCGGCTGGTAAGTTTTTCGTTTTTTTAAATTAAAATGTACACGATCTTTTAAAAGTAAATTATATCTCTATTCTGATAGAACTTCAAAAAATCTACAACGAATATTAAAGCTGACCATTGTTTGCAATAGATCAAGAATGGCACCATGTTTTTTTTTATTGAAAATAAATAATAATATAAAAATTCTTGATAACGCGCACAAGATTATGTAAATTTAAGGGTGGTTAAAAAACCCGTTCGAGTCGACCCTATGGAAAAAAATCTTATAAAACTACTTTTATAGGAACCAATGTGCATTTGCACCATGGGAATAAATAAGAATTTATAGTACATTATACGATTTTTTCCTTCATATAACAAAAGATCCTTACAAAGCTTATTTTCCAAGATTTAACATTTCTTTCTCCACCGCGAAGTCGTCGATTTTAAGCCCGGAAAAAATAAAATTTCATCAATCCCTTTAAAATATCGAGAATACAACGAAACTAAACCGACAAACCTCCCCGCCCCCAGAGCAACCGGGCCGAGTGGTCTGCTACTTCAGCAACTGGGCGATCTACCGGCCGGGCATCGGTAAGTACGGGATCGACGACATGCCCGCGGACCTCTGCACCCACGTCATCTACTCGTTCATCGGCGTGAGCAACGTCACCTGGGAGGTCCTGGTCCTCGACCCGGAGCTCGATCTCGAGCAGGGCGGCTTCCGCAACTTCACCGCCCTCAAGCGCAAGCACCCGAACCTGAAGACCGAGGTGGCCGTCGGCGGATGGGGCGAGGGCGGACGCAAGTACAGCGCCCTCGTCGCCGTCAAGCAGAGGAGGGACACCTTCATCAGGAGCGTCGTTCGTGAGTTCGTTTATGGATTTTCGCGAGCTTTTGGTTAAAATATTTAACTCCAGTCGGATTAATCTGTGTAATTTGCACGATAAAGAACAAAAAAAAAATACGCTCGAATGCAACGAGGCAAAATTACCGGCAAAATGCATCTGCGTATATCGAGTTAAATCTAAACTAAATTGCATGGTTAAGCGCTGCAATTGAGGAACCGGAAACGTCAACGGTTCGCGCGAATAAATTTTTTCCACGGTCACGGGAATCAAATTAATTGTACGATTAACGCGCGGCGCGTGAAGCATTCCGCTTTAGGTCTTAATTTGAACGAATCGCTTAAACAACTCAATTATTCGCCGCGATCCAAATGTACGAATGAAAATGAGGGATAATTGATTTACTTTATTATAAACGAGGACGATACTTTGAAGCTCAAAATTTTATTTCGTCGTTAAATTTAGCTTGCCTTTTATTGGTTTTAGCTTAATTTGAATTTTTAAAAGTAAAATCAATAAAGCTCCATCCGACATCGTTTAAAAAAACTGGATCCTCAAATCAGTCTCCTAAGCTTTGCTTTTATGACATTATGACGGAAAAGCTATATATATTCTTTTCTCCAAAAAGCTATAGAGGTCAATTATAAAAAAAAAGTACCGTCTCCAAAAAAGCTCCATTACCCACCTTCCAACACGAAAGGCCAATACTCACTCCACAATACTCGTCCCCAGAATTCATGAAGAAGTACGACTTCGACGGCTTCGACCTCGACTGGGAGTACCCCGGGGCCGCGGACCGCGGCGGCAAGTTCTCCGACAAGGACGTCTTCTTCTACTTCGTGGAGGAGCTGCGCCGGGCCTTCGACCGCGAGGGCAAGGGCTGGGAGATCACGATGGCCGTGCCGCTCGCCAAGTTCCGCCTCCAAGAGGGCTACCACGTGCCCGAGCTTTGCGAGTGAGTATATTGCGCAGATATGTATGCTCGAGGTGTCTCGAGTGCATTCGAATGATTCGAAAGGCCATTATTTAGATTGGGAATGCGCGAGAGAGGATCGAAATGATAAATGTTTCGATCGCTTGTCGAACGAAGCCTTCGGTTTATCGTTGTTTAAGCGGTGCTAACGCCTCTCTTGCATTGCAAAGTGCACCGACGTGACTAATGCATTCTTCTGCCTTTTCATTTCCTGGCTAATCTTTTGAAAAATGATGACGTTCTTTAAGATTCAATCGCAATTATCTGCTTGCTCAAAAATTTACTAATCATTTCCAACAAGGTCGAACCTCCGTATACAAATAAAACCGTCACATATATCCCCCGTTGCAGGAACGTCGACGCGATCCACGTGATGTCCTACGACCTGCGGGGCAACTGGGCGGGCTTCGCCGACGTGCACAGTCCTCTGTACAAGCGGCCCCACGATCAGTGGGCCTACGAGAAGCTCAACGTGGTACGTATCTAAACAAAGCCGCCGCGTTACGAGCGGCGTTGGCGAAAAGCCGATCTGACTCTTCTTCTCGCTCCGTTCGCAGAACGACGGCCTCCAACTCTGGGAGGACATGGGCTGCCCCGCCAACAAGCTCGTCGTCGGGATACCGTTTTACGGCAGGACCTTCACCCTCAGCCAGAGCAACACGAACTACAACCCCGGCACGTACATCAACAAGGAGGCCGGCGGCGGGGACCCCGGAAAGTATACGGGGGCGAAGGGCTTCTTGGCTTATTACGAGGTTAGGATAAGATCCTTTATAGTTTTTTCGTCTCGATGGGTTGATTGTCGTCGGGAAAGTTCGACGGTCGGGAAACGGAATAATGTATGTGGTGCGTAATGATTTTTAGATTTGCCCAGAAGTAAATAATCCTGATTCTGGTTGGACCAAGAAATGGGACGAGTACGGAAGAGTTCCGTACGCCTACAAAGGTAAGAATTCTTTAGAAATTCTCTCAAAAGTTTTTCGGGCTTAAAAAAAAAAAAAGAAAAACTGCAAATAATGCCTTTTAACGTTTTTAACTACAAATTTTAAAGGCTCAAAATGAACTCTCTCCAGAGTCATTTACCGAAGCAAGCACCTCGCGCGTCTCATAATTTTCCCATTAAAGCAAACGCAGGCCAACTCCTTCATACCGATCCATCCACTCTTCTAAAAGGATTAAAACGCAGATTCGCCGCGCAACGCATCGCGAAATGCCTGGGCGCATCTGCATACAATGCGCCTCTCGCGAATGTCAACACACCGCGGAGAAATAAAGAAAGGGAGAGAGAGAGAGAGCCTAACCACTTAAGGGAACGAGCCTCGAATGCAAAGCTTCCTCTATCCTCTCGCTCTTTCTCGCGTTCTTTCGAATGCACTCGTCGCGCGCGCGACGTTTGAATAAGCGAGGAGAAAAAAGGCGCGCGCGCGCAAGAGAACGCATTTTTCAGAGAATAAAGGAGCGGCTTCTTCTTTTCGAGAGGTTAACGAAACTTTTCAATGGGAAGGGGGGAACGGCTGTTTTCGTTCTGCGGCCAGACGAATTTGGAGGTTTTTTTTCGGTCGGGAATATACAGATTTGTTCGCCGCGAGGAGGCGAATGTTTTTGGGAATTGCTAATTTTGGCCTCGAGTAGGCAGCGGTCGATAAACATGATAATAAAGTAATCAAATCTTTATCGGCGGAAGTTTCATTTAAATTTTATGGAATTGGCCAGCTTGTTTTTAAATACTTTCGAGGAGACGTCGGATTTGGAATTTTACCTGTCATTTGAAAAACTTTTAAATTTCAATACACGTCGCGGAAGCGCCTTCTAGCATAATTTTTTTTGAGTCCAGCCTCTGCCAGAGATTTTTAAAAATTTTTGGCCATAATTGAAACAGACGATACCACACACATCTCACGATAAAGTCCGATTACGCTATATAGGTAGTTGACGGTGGAATGCAGGTCTAAATTAATTTAGAGTTGCTGAAACGAAATTTGTTCAGAACTAGCTTCCCTCTAAACTTGAAAAACTCCGTAATGCTCCTGAAGGGCAGCATCATTGGCAACCTTGTGCTCACAGAAAGTCTCCTCTATTGAGTGAATCTTGAACTTTTTAGTAGGATTTTACAGTAAATTCCAAAACCTTAAAACTTATTTATTAAACGTAAGTTCTTAATAAAAAACTGTCGCAAGCTCAATTCAATTCTTCGTCCCTTCGTCCCTCTCATCCAGCCCTCCCTTCCGCCTCCGAACGCCAGAGTCGATAACCAGCTCATCCATTCCGCTCTCAAAAGGCAGCCCTCTCTGATCCTCGCCTGAATGCGCGAGAATGCGACTGGCAGCCGTTAATCAATCTGGAGAGTGAAAGGCCGCGCGATGATGCATCGGTTCCCTTTGTGTGTTCCAGGCACGCAGTGGGTCGGCTACGAGGACCCGGAGAGCGTGCAGATCAAGATGGACTGGATCAAGTCGAAGGGCTACGCCGGGGCCATGACCTGGGCCATCGACATGGACGACTTCCACGGCATCTGCGGCCGCAAGAACGACCTCAGCCTCATCCTCCACGAGAGCATGGCGAACTACATCGTCCCCAAGCCGCAGTACAGCACCACCCCCAGGGTGAGTGGGGGGGGGGAGTGAACGAGGCTGATGACCCTCGTGACTCGATTGTTTCGAGGTGTTATAGATCCTATGTTTCGGGTTGTCTTAATATTTTGAACTCGCGAAAACTTTTGTCAGAGTCGGAGGCCTGAGCGCCTCCTGGCTTATCGAAAGAGCGCAGCCGTTATTGATTTTTGTATATAGACCTCTAATAATTATTGAAAACAAAATGGAAGTATGAGAGTTCGTATTAATACAAAATTACTATACTTTATATTAAAATTTACTATACGTTTAGTAATTTTTGCTAAACTTTTAATAAAAATTAATATTAAGTATAGTAATTTTCATCCTAACTCAAAGTGTAACCTCGAGTTACTCAATGGTATAGTAATTTTTCGTAAAACGTTTCTCTCCGCGTAATTAACGCTTAAAAAGATTATTTTTTAGGAATATTTAAAACTATCCAAGTTGCAGCTTCAAAGCATTAAACAATATTTTCATACAAAAAAATAATCAGAAAAAATAATTCACGACGCTCAACTCATAAACTCATATATCCAAATCAGAAAAAATAATTCACGACGCTCAACTCATAAACTCATATATCCAAAGCATATTCATTCGAGAGCCTCCAGCAGCGATAATTAGCAATTCTCGCTGCTCCCCAGTCCTCGATACGACTCTAGAATACCAACACCATCACAATTCCCTCTCCGAATCTCTCAACAAATTCTCCGCACTCTTTTCCAGCCGGAATGGTCCCGACCGAAGAGCACGACCGCGGATCCCTCGGAGAGCCTCGGCACGACGCCGTCGCGCGAGACCGAGGAGACGACGCCCCGGCCGGGGCGGCCCTCGAGCCCGGCCACCCGACCGCCGCCCACCGGCAGGCCGACGACCCCGGCCGCGCCCCTCCCCCCGCCGCCCGCCCCCGAGATCGACGAGAGCGACAACGAGATCAAGTGCGCGGAGCAGGATTTCATGCCCGCCAAGGACTGCGCCTCGGTGAGTTGGCCTTATTACGCGAGACTGGCTGGGCCGCTGGGGAAAATCGGTTATTTTTTAATGTATAAATGCTTTTGAATAACTAATTTTTAGTCCGGACAAGCCTCCCAGTTGACTAATGTAAGAGAAGAGTGATTGCATAATTTTTTTTAAATAGAATTAGCGATTGCATATGCGAAGGTATTATCACGACTTCAGGAAGTCTTTTCTTCAAGGGCGGTTATTTTTAAACTTTAATAATGTCACGCGCAAATTATTGAGAGTCCAAAAAATTCCGCTTGTGATTGTAAGTTTCGATTTAAAGCGCAATTAAATTTCGAGTAAAATAACCCAAGGTAATGAAATGATAAAAAGTCAATAGTGACGCGCGTCTTTGTGTCATTTTCCAAATTTATTCGTAAAAGTGAAAGTAAATGTCGCCTCTCTCTCTCCAAATAACCGCTCATTCTGTTTGAATAAATTTGATAAAGTGAAAACTAACTGTCGCATTGGGAAACTTATAATTTAAAAGTTAACTGGCACTTCGGGTCTGGGTAAAATGAAAGTTTAATCCGGCGTGAAAATAAAGGCAAAAGAGAAATGTCTTAATACATTATACTATTATTAGCAATGTTGATAATGCTTACAATTTTCTTGGAATATTTTATTGTAATGATTACTTTACTCGAACTTTAGTCGAATCAAAACAGTTCAATCTCGAAAAACTAATTTTCCCCCTTTCAAACAAGCATTAAATCAAACCTAATCGCCTCTTTACCCGGCAAAAAACTAAAGAAACATCGAGGCTCTTTACGCAAAGCTAACAAAAAAAAAATGTCCCCATTTACTGTTACAGTATTACCGATGCGTATACGGAAAGCCATTGAAGTTCCAGTGTCGCGACGGACTCGTCTACAACCCTGACAAGTTCATCTGCGACTGGCCGCAAAACGTCGACCGTCCTGAATGCCAATAAGAGCTCGCTCGCGACCATCGACGTTCGAAAGAAAAAAAAAAAAACTCCATTCGCTCGTTAGCCGAATCGAGAGTATAAATTCCGTTGCGACGGAAGAGATTCCCTTGCCGTCTACGAAGATTTTTTCAGTAAGGCTCCTTTCGACGTTGCTCGTTTTTTGAAAATTTGTTATATCGATTTTGTAACGGGTGGAAAAAAAAGTGAGACCCGCACCGGGAAAATAAACGTATATATTTTCTGCGAGCGAAAAAGCGATTGTTGATATTGACGTCTAATTAGCTTACGTGCAATGCTATTGTATTTTAGGCTTGAGAAACTGAAGCGTGATTATTTTATAATAGGATACTATTTTGTAGTAATTATTAAGGAATCCTTAAATTAAGTCTCATTATTAAATAAATTCGTACGATGTACAAAAAAAAAATTGCTTTGTCAGTCGTTCTTTGTACCCTGTAGCCACTCCGTGCATCTTTGATGTTGACGGTACCGATATAACTTAGTTTGTCGGAACCGATATTCTATATATACGCACTTCGATCACCATTGTGTTTGTACGCGGAATTTTCGATATTTGCGATGTTCAGTAATTTAAGCAAGTAAATATTGATTTTAAAATAACGCACGAATTGTTTGAATGCGCAGAATTTAAGAAGAAACAGGTCAAAGATCAACATTCGTTACTTGTCGCAAATCTTCTTCGCATCTTTAATGTACGCTCGAAGATAAGTGAGTACGTAATAGTTAGTAATTTTACGACTCGTCATGCAAAAAAGAAAATCTCTAAAACTTGATATTTATTAGTTACGCAAACGATTATTTCACGCTGTACAGATCCGCGTATCATATTAAAGTAAATATATTCATTCGGTAGGATCGATTACACGCATTTATCGAGAAAAAAAACGATGTAAAACCGTAATGCAATTAATTTTTCATGTAAATCGAAGTCAATAAAATTATTTATGTTAAATATCCCTGATAAGAAGTTAATTACCTTCACCGATCGATGTACTAATTAATTAAGCGGACAAAATTGATCGTTAAACTAATAAAATATAAGAGGCTTTATTAGAAACTGTCATTCGAAGCTACAGTCGGGAATATAAAGTGTGTAAAAAATTTATCGACAAGCAGTTAGTAATTGAATTAACGTATAAAAAAAAAGCGCGACTCAATCGAGCGAGCACCAAGATTCCTTGACCTCTCCAATTAACGAGAAGAAAAGTCGCGAATTAGCGCGACGAATCGTCGCCTATCTGCGCCGATAACCCTGAACTTTTAATCCCAAAATTATTCGAAACAACCGTCGAAAATCTCCCACATCTAAGGTCCTCCGGCCTCGCGGCACAGCACCCAGAATCGACTCCCTCTCAGACCTGGAAAACTCATCGTTCCCCCAAAAACTTACGCAAACAGTCAGCAAACCGGCCGAAATCCAACCACCCGGCGAACGGCCTTATATTACGTAAACCGCGTCGATCGCGCCCCCGGGAATCGAGGCAGTCGCTAACCAGCCGAGCTAAAAGCGGAGACTCGCGATCGAACTCGCTCGGCGATTTGACTCGCATTATGAGCGGCCGCCGCCGCCGGGCTCATTAATTTTTCAGTCGCGCGCCGCCGGCCGAGAGAGACTTACGTCACGTACCCCGACGTGTACTGTACGCGCGGCACAGGCCGGATGCGCTTTTTTGTTTTAGTTACGAGTACGCGCGCCGAGCGGTGTCGTCTTCGCGCCGGAGGAGCCTGATTAGAGGAACGCCTCGACGAGGATATATAGCTTCGCGGAGTGCTGGGTGGGAAGTCGGACGGAGCGAGAGGACGGTTTGAAAGCTCGTGAGGATCGAAAGTTTTGATGGGTGCATTTTGGAGTTGAGCGTTTGGGGATTGTGCCGGTGATTGAGCTCGGTAAAGTGGTAAGATCATCGATTGTTCGACTCGCGACGACGATGAATCGTGATTTTTAGAGTTGAAATCGTTGAGCGGTAAAGTCCTTTGAAATCTAGACCAAGGAGAATTTTTAATAAAAGTTTATTGAGATTTCTAGCGCGAAACGGACATTAAGGTTGTGAAAAAAAAAACAAACAACGCAGTTGTTAAACGCATTGAATCTGACTAATGTACAGATAAATTTGAAATGGAATGGCGTCCGTCAAAAGCGGCTACACTTACACGTGCTGCATCAAAATGTAAAACGGTCTACTACCGTTTCGTAAAATATAAACTTCCGCCGGTTCTCGGACTCGACTGACTACAAGTTGTCTGTCTGTACAGCAGGTTTGGTGTCAATTTTTTTTAGAATTTTAGTCCGGTTACGTCAAAAGGCAAAGCAACATTCGACGGCCTATCAATTTAATTTATTATAATTAAAATAAATTAAAAAATGATATTTGCTTGGCATTGTAAAATATGCCAGGTGTACGCGAAGATGATTTATTTGCAAATGGCCGTGATAAATTATTATTATTATAATATTGTTATAAAAAAAACAATAGGAATTTGAGTAATGTTCATTTAACGACATATTTTTCCTTCGAACAACTGATGTTACATCTTTTTCTTTCAGCACCAAATAGAATTGCAAGAATATTTTTCAGCGAGCTTTGCATACTCTTAAAATCTGCTACATTCCAACAGTAAGTAGCAAATGAAATTATTAGCTTATTTTATTTAAAGCAAGCCTTTTAAAATTGATACATAATATATACAACAATTCAGACGTTTTTCGGAGAAAAAGCGAAAGTTTATATTAAAATGCAATATAAGCTGATGCACGATGGCCTGCATGAAATTAAAAGCGAATTTATTTTTAGTATTGTACACATCGGGTATAGCCACCGCGTTACTTATGAATAATAATTGAAACAATTATTCCCGGTATTTTTAAAACCACAATTCGCGAAAAGCGCACGAGTTTGCTTTCATTACAAGTTTAACTACGACTAGCTTTCAGTTTTACAGCTTGATATATGTAGGTGCATAGGTATGCGCTACTTAACCAGGTGGAAATAAGTAATACTCAACGGGAAAAGCCTCGTCGTAAATAATCCACTATTTTAAGTACACCATTTTTTTGTCACTAACGATTTTACCAATCAGTGAAAATTTGCTTATTAAATATTTTCCCTGCCGTCAACGAAGGAAAGGAATGCTGAATATGTGATTTAAAGCACCCAGGCAGATACGTAGCTATCATAATCGTCGTATCTTTCCTGTGCGCGCTTTGAATGCTCGGGCGATTATTTCATTTCAGTTTTCAAACAATGCACGTAGAAAGCCGCGCCGATGGCTTAATTCGACAAAAACTCGTTTTATCTTCTATGAAAAAACAAAGATAGCTCCGCGTCGCAGTGCAAAAACTTTCACTTCGCGCGACTTCAAAAACTGCCTACTGTCTGCCTGTTGCGAGTCGAAAAATTACCTTGGAAAGATGTTAGAATATATACTGTGGGCAAAACGAAGCTGCGTTTTCAATGCGCAAAAATTTTGTTTAAACTTTTTTTTTGTTAATACCTTATAGTCTCTTAATCGAATTTAAATTTGGAATGAAAAAAATTCTTTTTATCCTAATTTAATTATGCGTTTTAAATGATTTCTCCGTACCTATAAAGTTTTTCGCTTTACGCAAGTCAACGGCTTCTCTGAACGTTGCCATAAAAATTCAAAAGAGAATGTCCCCAAGATATTCAAATAAGTTCAACTTATAGTTCTTCCGATTAACCTCTGCGTTTAACGGTTCTTTGCATAAAACTATATGCATTATCCATCGCTGAATTAAAATTCATCGTACCCAATAAGAAAAATTCAGCGTCGCTCTTCGTTTCACCTCCGCGGAAAATCATACTCCCAAATGTCGGAGTAGCTTACACGCGACAATTCGCTCGCTCTAAAAACCAACCTACATCCATACGTACAGTGCGCCTCTCACCTCCTCGAACAATACCCAGATGAGCTCGGCCAAGGCTAATCCTCAAAATTCTGGCGTTACGTAACGAGGCACAGCAACTACCTATCGGACGTAGACGCGCGCGCAACCCGCGTCGCGGCGTGCAGCATCTCTCGCACGTTTTTTTTGCGCATATTTTTCGAAAAAAAAGCCGTGTGTCGCGGCACACTCGGCCGCTCTCGTAAACGTTCGCGCCGATTCGACGTACGTCACGCGGTGTCTATATGCCCCCCACCCCGCGCCGCGCGCTCTCACACGCCTGCACACACGCGCATCCACGGGCGGCTCTCGCGTTCTCTCGGAGCAGACGAGAGAGAGAGAGGAGCAAAAGAAAAGGAGCGTCATGGCTCTGCCAGCCTCGTTGGGGTGAGGAGCTTCGTCGTCCGCCAGCGCCGCGCGAAACGAAGGGTACGATAAGGGCGGGGTACTTGTGACGTCGTCCGGGTCGAGGCTACGCTGCCGATGAACCTCCCGGCTCAACTCTGCGGCTGCTGTAGTCCAGTTTAATACAACCGAGGTACGTTCGCCGGGGCGGCTGCGTGCATTGATTTGCGGAGGCCGCTGTAAACAGTAGGCGGGTTATCGGCCCTTTCGCTTCTCTCCTTGAATGCTTTCGCGGTGAAGCACTGTGACTGCGGCTCTTTGTCGATTCGACGCCGTGCACGGAAGTCTGTCTGGCGTATGCGCGTCGTACGTGTGCCTGCGCATGTGTGTGAGCTCTAATGCAGTAGTTCCTCCAGTGCGAAGAAGCGGATGTGTTGGGCTTGGACGGTGCAGGTGCGCCCTTTGTCGGATGCAAACTCGCTGTCACTACTGTGGTTCGGTGGTAATTGGAGAGGAAAAGAGAATGGTTGATTGGTTGAGAGAGGCGAGCTGCGCTCCCGAGAGCTGATTGAGACTGACTGCGTGAATGCCTAGGTGCAGTTTTCTGTAAGTAATGGGATTGAGAAATAGGAATGCCTTTCGGAGCATTTTGTTTCTGTACAAGCTAGGAGTACGCGAGGATACAATGAAGAAAGTGATGTGAATGAAAAGTGTGTGTGCTTGGGATTTGTTTTCAAATGGTGAATGTTATTTATGAAATTTATTTTTTTATGAAAATTTAGAGAAAGTTCATTGAAAGTGGTTTGGGTGCTCATGATTTTTAGACATACTAAATTATAATAAAATTGATAAATACCTTTTAATCTAATCTTTAAAAGTAATGTTTATGTTGCAAAAATGTGAAAATAATTCAATATGTATTTATATTTTTAACATGAAGTTTTACATCTGTTAAAATAACAATGAAATTTTAGTGAGTTTATAAGATGTAGGCTTGTTAAATAATTTATTTTTTTTAAATGTATGTACTTTTAAATTTAATTTAAACATAAAAGCAAAAAGTCATGATATAGCAATTATGAAGTTTTCTGAGCCATAATAATAGAATAATCTAATTATTCATTATTGCATGATTGGTGTTAAAAATAATTATTTTCCATTAGAATTGAAATATTACTTGATGACTTTTACTTTCTTTTATTTCTCCAGTACAATCATTTAATTAAAATTAGTCTAAGAATTGTACAATCTTAAAAATTTTAGTTTTAAGTAGCATGAAATTATTGCATGCAATAAATCTTTAACCTTTTTTGTTTCAGAAATTTAAAACATTTTAATACTGTCAGTATATAATAAACAGAATAAACATGATACGAAGTCGAAAGTTTGATAATAATACATTAGATGTATTAAACAAAGGATGCCTAGATCTCTATGACAGTGTGGCCTGCGGTCGAATTAGTATACTGGTTATCATTAGTTTGATAACACTGTTTTTTATAATCTTAAAAATTATTAAGTATCATAAATATAACCATCCATTAGTGCATCATTTTGTCATGTTTTACTTTGCTGCCATGCAATGCATTGTCTGGTAATTTTTATTAATATTTAATATTAACTGTAACCAGTTTAAATTATTAACAATTTTCATTGTATTAAAAGTTAATTAAGTACTTTGAATATTTCAGAAAGTTTTTAATTCTGAATTTAAAACAATTACATGCAAATTTGTTTCCTCCTTTTTGTATTATAGATATAGTACTTTACATATAATACACAAATTTTTCAATGTCTTAAATATTACCATTTTTTAATTTTAATACAATTTAAAATTAAACATGTTACAGTTAAAAATAAACATATTTTTTAGTAAGTAAATATTCTGTTTACGATTTACAGTGGAGCAAGCTTTATATTGGGCGTACGATATCCACAACTAAAATTTGTCAGAAACTTTTTTAAGATCTATCAATTTGTATTAATTTGCCACTTATATTGGTCAATAGCAGCCAGAACTCGGCATAGAGATGGTGTTGTTCATCATGTCATCAATCCGATTCTGTCTCTATATGCTCTTTATTGTATCACCATTATCTTAATGGGAATGGTTGATGTAGGTGGTATAGGTGGAACTTGGACTGAATGTTTAAGTAAGTACTTAATTGAATCAAAATACTAAAAAACAATTATTTCTTAATACAAACTTTTAAAACAGTTTTTGAAATCTTTTTTTGCTTATATTACACATAAAAAATAAACTTATTTGCTGATCAGTAATTTGAAAATTCTTAAAATTATTTACATTCTTAGTAGAAAATAATCTATTATATAAATATAACATTAAATTATACACTAATAAATTTTATCTTTATAGGACCATATTGGCTAATGCTGTCAAGTGCAGATTTTATATCAGTTCAGTTATTTGCATTAGTTGCTCTTTATCTTACACACAGTAACAAGAAGTTCGTTGCATCATATTTAATGCTGCCACCAACTTCATCACAGACTAGAGATTTGTGGATTATTACAGCAGTTTATGAAATTTCAGCTGGAGTCTCACTTGTTTATGATGGAATTATGATTCTATGTAAGAGTTTTAATAATCAAATTGAGATTTGAATGTAACAATTATATTACTAAAATCTATTAACATTTGTAGTGGGTAGAGATGAGACTGGTTGTAGTGGAATTTACAATCACCAACAATTGTACTACAGTTCTCTTTTGTCAGTGACCATAATTCTGAAATATTTCTTGCCAATTTGGACACTTCTTTGTGTCTTTCACCCAAGCAGAGTGAAATCAAGACCGTCCGAAGTTGCTCTTACTTCCCACTATAATATGGTAAATATTCAGTTTCATTATCGTCGAAAAGTTAAATATTTAAATGACGCTCTAATCAACTTTATTTTACTCTATCAATTTTATTTTAGGACGGCTCATGTTACAACCAGTATCACAAGATGTTTTTACCGAATTTTGGCTCTTCGGGATCAATTCCTTATCCAGCGCTCTCATATCCAACAAAATCTCCAATGTTTGGAGCTATTGGTGACTTCTCAGATAGCTCACCGGATACATCCCCAACAATTGGTCGATATTGGACTGGATTAGATGATGAATCATATTGCGGTTACGAAAAACACTTTGTTAACGTCGATCAACGAAAGGAAATGATGGAAAATCAGCATAGAATAGAAAAGAATATGCAGAATCTTGAAAAGAGCCTTGAATCAGATATGAATAACGAAAAGCAAGAAAAAAATTCACCGGACAATAATAGATATTTGACTACTATCAGCGAAGAGAGCGCTACTATTACCGAAAATCCATTAGAATAAACTGTTAAAACTTTGGATTTGCGAGTTGTACTGAACCTAGTCGTGGAAGGTACCTAACGATAAAATTTTTTATCGAGGTACTCTTGTTATTAAATAATTCGTCCTAAGAAGAATCGTTAGAGAAAAGTTTCACACATTCCTTCTGTATTTGGGAGCAAAGATTCTAACGACGCAATAGTACGAAGGAATTAATGAACAGGAGTTTGAAAAGCGGTATTCGCAACCATCCTTCCAAATGCTGTGATTTATCAATGCTCAAGGTCGTCTAACCATTTAATAATCATAATTTCTTACCATCAATTCAGTGAGACTATGCCTCGATTTATTTTCGAAGCAGTTTTTTCATATTTTTAAGAAATGATTGAATTACAATCATTTTAAATTTATATTAATACATCATACTAGATTAATTAGAAGAGCGAATCACAGATTTTTACAATTTATTAGTTTTTTATAGCTAAGCTGCGAAACCGTCATTATTTAATGACAAACTCTTTATGTTAGATTTAAGAATCTAATAATTTGTATGAAATAATTCTCACCATTTTAGAAACATAAGGCAAAGTGATAATTACTCGATACCATATGTTCGTAAATCATTTTAGAAATGAGAAACATATTCTCAATTTAAAGTACGTCAGTACTTTAACGGAGACCGTGTGACGTTTATTATATTAATACTGATATTTCTCCGCGTCCGAAAAATTATTAATTTTTGTGCCAAAATGACAATTATTAATGAAATGTTATCAATTTGAAATACTCAAATATTTGTTTTTACGATTAGAAAAAAATGAGATTATGCAGCGTGATTTATAAGAATTGAGAAATATTTTATCACGACTGTACAATTGCAAACTATCAATTACTGTTTCAAAAATTTATTTTTATGAATTGTAAATTTTTATTTTTATTTTTAATTTCTGATTTGAGTACATATTTAATTAAATTAATCTCTTTCAAAAAGAGCTTCAGAAATTAAAATGGCCTAATGAGCTTTCATAATAATTTTATTAAACAATTTTACGAATGATTTATGACGTTAATTCAAAAAGTATTATAATACAGTACGAGCTAAAGTTTATAAACAATGCAAAAACAATGATCAAAAATCAAAGTTTGCACGATTTTTTCGAAGTACAATTGTACTATTTACGGGCGCCATTTCGTATTAGATTTAAATATGTATACTTAAGTATAAATAAGCACCCGGTTATTCGAGTGATTTTATATCATATTGAAGATGTACATAAAACGAAAATAGATATAACACAGATAGGATTTGTCGATCGTTAAATGGTTTTAAATTTTGGCCACTTTTAAATAAGAATCTTTTAAATAAGAATATAGCTGCGAAAACATGTTTCAAGCAAATATTGAACAAATAGTATATCGTAAAGCCTCTTACAATTTATATATGTTTAAAAATCTATAACATTTAGTGACGAAGGCTGATGGATCATTGGCGATAATCAGATCTGAATCTGAATAAATATTTATGATGCTCGAATGATTAAATGCAAACTTCTTACATTTACACTCGTAAATCTATATATATGTATATGTGAAAAGTATACGCAATGTGTCGAATCTTGAAATTTTCATAATAATACGTAAAATGTGTTATAGTTATTGCTTTTAATAAGCTACCAAATATACTTTTTATTTATTTTGGTAAATTTTATAGTCTATTACGATTTGAAAAATTTATAATATTTTGCATTTATTTAAATTGAGAATATTAAATATTTAATTTTGTTGCAATACAAAAATTGTAAATACTTTAATCTTGATGAATTTTTTTTTCATTATAATTTTATAATTTTTTATTAAATAAATAAATATATACAACGTATATTACAAGGAATTTTTATTTTGTTTCTTATGCGTATATTTCTTCTGATTTCTTAACTTAATTAAGGAGAAAATGTTTCTGATAACAAGAATGTTGTGAACTTTGCAGAATACGTGGGATCAAAAGATGATTATCAACAAAAAAGTTCGTACGAAACGCGTGAAAGTAGTCTTGTGAATTTTAAGTATGGAATATTTAAAATTCACGAGACAGCTTTCATTACAATCTATTATTTAGAAAATGATAAGTATTAAGAATAAAGATTCTACTTTAAAAAACGATTGATTGTAAGAAAAAAAAGTCATCTTTTCTTCTTATGGGATAGAAAAATGACATTCTTATTATTATTTTTTTATCATTAAACGTTTTTTTAAACAATTTCATTATTTCGATTAATTACCAAATTTTAATTACGTTCAGTTAAATTATCGATCTTACAGTCTCATTTAACTGGAAAAAAAACAAATTTTATTAATCTTTTCTGCCTTGTACCACCGCTAATGAAATTTTCAAATGAGTTGCTCAATACTCAACGTAAAATTTTTCGATCAAAATTAAATTATTTTTCATTTCAAATCGGTCTGCACATTATTTTTAAGCACAAACAAAAATATGTGCAGGTCTCTTGTGCAAACGAATAATTAATTTTCTTATAAAGAGAGAAAAACAGACATGGTGTTATTTTCATGATTAGACGTTAAATCCGCTTAATTTTATTATTTCAAAATCTTGTCAAAATATGTTATTAATACAATATGATCGCGAAATGCGTAATTTCTAGAAAACGTGCTTTTCCTTCAAAAGTAAACCGTTCCCTGATAATTTTAAAAACATATTTTCCATCGCACGTCCTCCACCTTGACATCTAACTCCCATCCTCCAAAAATATACCCGGCGCGCAAGGAAATAAAACTATTTATAGCTCTCCCACGCGAGCCTGCGATTACGGCCTGCAAGAAGACCTCGCCGCGGGTTCGGCGGCGCAACGTCGATGTCACTGACCACGAAGCTATACGCCTTCCGCTGTTCGACGAAAAAAAAAAGGCGACAGATCTTACGCAGCTCTCGAGGAGGTTTTCGATAGCGGTGAAAAAAAAAAAAAAGGAACGCCCGACGGCGACTATCATCGACCAAATATTTGTCGGCCGACGAAAATCGCGTGTTTCCTCGGCAAAACTGTAGACTGGCAAGTGTGTCGATTACGGACGTAAGTCAGATCGCTCGCGTTAGCGTCATTAGCAGCGCAAACAAGAAACTCCGCCCCGTTGGAGATCGGTAATTGGCTTCGAGCTGCTCGGCAATCTTTTTCTGTTTGCGTACTCGAAGAGTCGAGGATTATGCTGTTTTAGAGCTTTGCTTAAAAAAACGATGCAATCGTCATACCAATTTACTTAATAATAGTTTTTTATTGCCGCCGTTTCTCTGAAAATTGACAAAACTAAAGTGTAAAGATAATATTGATTATTATGCGAGTAAGCTAGAAGCAACGGTAAAAAATAAACGAAACGAGGCAATTAAAATCAAACGTTTATGGGATTTTAAAAAAATCAACCGCTCATTTTTAGCTCGAGACGACTATCTTGCCGAAAAATCGAAGCGTGCACGCGCACTTTTCTTCTCTCTCTTTTCTCTCTCTCTCTCTCTTTCTCTCTTCCTCGGCATTTGTTTTCTTATCGAAAGCAAATGTATGTGCATAAAGGAACCGCTCATTATCTCGGCGTATTTTTATCAACACGTGGTATAAGCGTATAACTGCCTCCCCTCGCGAAACTTTCGCAATGATTAGTCCCACTCCGCCGCTTGTTTTCCTCCTCTCTCCTTTCGTATATATCCCGTTTTCTTGCCCCCGGCAATCTTTTCATTGTGAAAGAAGGTCTGGAAAATAAACTTTTTACCCGTCGCCGCAAAAACTCGAGAGCCGCCGGATTTCGAGATGCCGGATAAAGAGTTTTCGTTGGAAATAATTGAGGGGAGGATATGATTCACCGGTCGATAATTTCTAATGATTTCGAGGCGATGCGGTTCTTGCATTGAATATTAAATCACCTGCGATACCCACGTTCTAGACCTTTAAATTCAAATGACATCGATTCGCTTTGGCTTGCGAGGAGGCATGCAAATGCTGGGAGAAAAGAGCTTGTAAAATTCAAGGGGTTGCAAGTAAAAATACTCTAATTATGCATGCAGCGAATGCATAAAAATTGCTGGTTTCGTACTTGCATTTGACATTGAAGAAAATATGGTATTTATGAAGAAAATTAAAAAAAGAAACAGTGAAATTAGGAAATGAAGCAATAAGTCAGTTTTTAACTTTAATAATTAGCACTGCTTATCGCCTAATTTGGTAAGTGTATTAATTATTATCGAGGCAAAAAATGAATGAAGTCAATGCGAAAAGATAAAATTTGTGTCATAAGATTTATTTAAGAAATTTATCACTGCGAACTGCAGCTGTAAGCGTTAATGTTGATTTTTCAACGCTACCTAAAAATTGCACAAACGAGATACTGTATTTATTATCATTCGCGTGTATAAATGGATTTTACTTTTCATTTATGCAATTTGTTTTCGATGCACTTCAATTCTTTTTTATCATCTTTTTAATAATACGACTAACTTAAAAATAAATACTTGTCTATATAAGTTTCGAGTGTAAGATTTTGACCTCAAAATATGAAGATTTGTTCGTGAAAAATGAATTAAACATGCACTTTCAATGTATAGTAAAGGAATAGTTCTTTAATCTTCATGTATATAAATAAATACGTTGCAGACTTAAATTACATGTCTAAGCATCTATTTTGTATGAATTTTATACTTCAATAAATTATAAGATTATTATTTAATTTAATCTGCCTAAAAATAAACATTTTAAAATCGTTCGTTTTTTTAACTTTAATTAAATAACAAATTATTATGAATCAAATTTGTGTTTCAAATCAAGCTTAAAATATCTGCTTGAGAATCCGGCAGTGCGAGCAAAGCAGAATCCTTTTGAAAAGCAAAGGAAGA
Source organism: Ormyrus pomaceus (assembly GCA_900474385.1). Taxonomy (NCBI): domain Eukaryota; kingdom Metazoa; phylum Arthropoda; class Insecta; order Hymenoptera; family Ormyridae; genus Ormyrus; species Ormyrus pomaceus. Next base: position 86,538 of record UCOM01000145.1, read on the forward strand.
TTTATTTGAAGACTCAAGTGAAAAGGGCGCATTTATCGCAAAATAAATATATTGCTGCAGCACAATCAAAACCTAAAAAATTGATCTTTTTCTAAGCAAACTTCGCTAATATTCTTCAATTTACTACGATCCTTCCGCTCCGAGGGGCAGCTTCGAAAGCGCCTCCTTCCCTTCCCGCCGCTTCAAAAGCGTATCCTACGTGCGTTTGATCAGCTTCTCGGCGTAACTCGGGGCAGGTAAGAAAGTTGGCAAGCGTATTATTTTGAACGGCGGCCCCCCGCCGAGCACAATTGCTTTGTAAACGGGCTTCCTTCGAGTCGATTCGGCGTTCGTTCGGCTGGTGTAAAAGTTGCATCAGACTTGAAGTTCTACGCGACGCGTAGTTTCGGTCTATCTTTTAATTGAGAGTCGACGAGGTTAGATAAAAATGACTCTTCGTTTATCGAGACTTTCAGCGTTTTGAAAGAATTTTAATTTCTTCGTAATTAATATACTGTTTACGCTGGATAATAAATAAATAAATAATACCTCGTTTTGAAGATCGAATTTGAAGCGTATTAGAAGCTATTAGATTTTATATTTATACGTTAATAGTTAATTAAAACGTCTAGATGTTCCATATATTTATAAAATAACAAGGAATATTGCTTATTTATAAAATAGTATATATTATGCAACAAGTGCATAAAACTTTATTTTTTCATGCGCTCTGTGCGTAAAATTCAATTTTTTATTTTACACGGACTGAATCGAAAAGATGTACCTTACGGATGGCGTATAAAAAAAATTATTTCTCCCCTCTGCGGAGGAAAATTCCGTGCCGTTCTTCGTGTAAGAGGAACGCTTGAGTGACTGAACTTTCCCCAAAATTTCGTCGTAGCCAAAAGGAAACGTCGGTCTTCCAAAATTTTCCTCGCAGTTCAAGCTCGTCCTTCGTCCCTGAAGCATCGTATACACTTCTTCTTTCGCGCTTCGATGAGAAGATTTTGTCGACTCGTCTTACGCAAGTCGAATAATATATATGCAGCCGAAAAACAGGAGAATTTTAAATACTTCGGGGCTCTGAGGTTGACGCTTAAAAACAATAAGGAACGCGCCAAAATGACCGAGGAAGATTCTGTTCCTTCCTCTCTTCCTAATAGAACGGGGGAAATCATGTCGATAGCGATTGATTTGAACACTCCTCGTAATTGCTGCTGTTCCTCTGTAAGAAATCGTAAGTGCATATTATAAGTATTATAAAGTATAACTTTCGATTATTTCACTTGAACTTTTAACTGAACTTTTAATTTGTTTACTTTTGAATGAGACAGTAGAGTCTACTTTCTATACGTATATAAACAGTACAATACGGTGTAACCTAATAAAGGTATAATGACAAACGCTTAGAACTACCAATAAAGTTTGAGACTTTTGCATTCGCACGTATAAAATAAATAATTTGGCATAAATTTCCTGGTTCCTCTGAGCAATTGTCCACAAATCTTTGCAAAGCGTATTTTCAAATTCAAGCTTTCACCGCTAAACAATTTTCCTCGAACCTTCGCGAAAGCATTATTTCTACAACATTCAACGATATTTTTCGATCGCCACCGAATCATCTAACTTCACTTTCTCAGAAACCCAGCCAAGAGTCCGAAAGGCGCATTATTACCTAAAAGTACTGCTCAACGAGCGAGTTGTCGAGGCCTACGTCGACCTGAGCAGCGAGCGGGTGACGCTAAGAAGATCGGACGCCTTCCTGCTGAACGTCCCAGACACGCGCGTCGGATGCAACGTCAAGCTCAGAGTCGACATGGCCGAGGCGAGGGTCAACGTCGTCGTAGTGCCCGACGCGGAGCAGGACGTGCCGCTGATCGTCGGGCAGTCCTTCTTCGAGGCGCCGAATGTCGCCTGTCTGCTGGCGAAGGACTGCTTGAGGTTTTACGACGCGACGCTCGTCGATCCCAACAAGGTGAGGATGCTGCCCCCGGTTTTTCGAAGGAAAACGACTTTGGGAAAAACTTCGGAGGTACATGCATTTTTGTTCTTAAAAGTACCCGTAAATAAGATGTATATACAGGATCGGCCAAGAAGAATGGGCAAAAATCCATTGTCTTCTTCAATTACTCGGCAGATTTTCGATAAGCGGAAAACTACCACCCGTTTAAACTATTCCTTTCGGTTTTAGCATTATTCATCGGTACGATGATGTTACTATGTATGTAGTTTAAACGTTATTATCGACTCTTTTGTCAATTATCAATTTGCAAGAGAATTTATTACAGTGGCACAAATCCAAGTAGCTAATAAGATGTCATTTCTGCGGTGAAAGTCTGAACACGAAGTGCCTTCGTTTATATGTGCTGAAATTGACAATACTGCAGTCGACGTTCGATTAATTCTCGATTTTTAGCTTTTTTCCTGCGATTTTTCGAATAATTAAGTAGTTCTATTCATTTTAAAATTATAAAATCATTTAAAAGAAGCTGATGCTCAGTAAAAGAGAAAATTATTATTTTTCCTATATTTTTCTCTCAAACGGCAATATTGTCTTTTCTTTTTAATTGCTGATATTACAATAAGGTTCTGAAATAAAGATCGAGAAAAAAAAACAACGTTCTTTTAAAGATTGCTTGCAAAAAGTTAATAAAAACTGTTTCGTTTAAAAACACTTTTTCGAGTAAACTGAAGCTTACATTCAATTATTTTCGTACAATATCTTATCTAATCTCAATTTTTCGATCGAATAGTTTCGTGGGACCACCACCACGCCAAAAAACGTTTTCTCGTTTTCATTTCAACCTGTTTTCCTAGAATGCGCGCAACGGTAATAAAAAAATGTAAATACTGATTTAATTAATAAGAAAGTAAATTAACTCAAATGATACGATCAGTTGAAGTAATTTTTATTCTTAAATTAGTATTAATAATTCATACGAAAACACGTTAAAATTTATAAAATTTTCTTCAAAAAACCTTTCAAATTTACGGAAAAATACTGTACTTGATATTTCGACAAATTTAGATAAAATTACAGTGCATAAAGTCCCCCCAATCGTATGCTTAAGGTAACTCATGTTAAACCCGAGCAAAAGTTAATTGTTACATATGTTAGTTATACTATGTTAGTTACATAACTCGACTGTTTGGCTCTTCATCTACGTGCTTGTTTGTTTCGCGATTAAAACGTAACATATCGATTGAGTGTCCCGATTTTTGGCACGATGGTCCCCGAATAAACGTTTATAAAAAATTTTAGTAACATTATTATAAAGCGTAACATTTTTTATCGAATCAAACTCTGACCTGCAATAAATTAAGGCATTTAAAAACAGACTTTCGTTAATTTATTATTAACTTTCTATGGTATAGTAGGAAAATATTTAATGGAGCTACGTGCTTACAATTATTATAATTGCAGGTTATTTCCTCCAAATTAAAAGTTGTAGATCATAGAGCTCATATAGATAAGGTCTTACATAAATATTGATAAAAATAACAATCGCGAAAAATGTAATTGGGCATTTATATTTTTCAAATTAAGTGACCAAAGTCACTTTTAACATTCAATTTTTTTAAGTAACTTAATTAGTTATTACCCAATAATTAACTGTTCACGTTTCTCTGCAAGTGCAGAATACTTACTTTTTTGTAAAACAAAAAGTAATAGAAAACTTGAAATAAACTATACTGCACATTAAAATTCTGCATATCATTCATTTTGATAAAAAAAAACTTCTTTTATCTAAAGTCAAATATTTGGAATATAATACAAATAAATGATTGTATAATATTCGTATAATGATGTATGAACTCAGCATATAAATTTAGCGATAAAGTCGGATAAGGTATTTAGTACAAACGTGTTCCTCGCGTGATCTATCGAATTTTAATTTTTGACAACGCAAAGATTCAAGTTTCACACATTCATAATGAAACTTGTAATTTTTATGTATATAGAACCCTTTCTTCCGTTCGTGCAGTTTGGATTGTAAACTTCTAAGAAATCATAAAAAGTTCTATCCATTGACGTGCATTTAATCGACTCCAAAACATCGTCGCTTATTTTCTGAAATTCAAGTAAAAGCGAACGTTGCGCATCAAAACAAGAGGCATTCCAAAGAAAAAACTCGCTCGTCAAAATAAGTTTCGCGAGCACGAATTTCCTGTACACTTTCGTAAAATAATGGTATGATAATTCATCGAGCCCGTCTACTTGTGCCAGCAACGTCGTCAAAAAAAAAAAAAAAAGAAAAGAAATTGAGAAAAAATCCACGATTATCGCGTCTCCTCTCTTCTCTCCTTCTTATCTCACCCTTTCTCCTCGCACTTTCCTCGACTTTCTCTTCCACTCTTCCAATTTTTCCCTCGCTCCGCAGCTCCAAACCCGATAAGCCATCGCAATTCTTACGTCACGTTTAAAAAGGCTCGTGCCTCCTCGAAAGGTACTTGGCCCCACTTCCAATTCTACATACAATACCACCTCGCGACAAACACGCGAGCGCGAAGATACGTTGGTAAAAGAGAGAAAGAGAGCGAGAAAGAGAGAGAGAGAGAGGGAGAGAAAAGGGGAAAGAGAACGAGACGCGCCTTCTTTTTTTCCCTAATCGTGACGCGCGCCGCTCATCGGAATCCCCTCCCTCGGGAGCCTGATAAATAAAATATTAGCCGATGCCTTCATTCAAATTCATTATTCGAGAAGTATCCGAACCGCGCGAGCGACTGCGTTAAATTGACACAAGTGCCCGCGCGCCGCGAAAACCCACACCAAGCTCGCCCGCCACACTTCTCGGTAGTGCCTTTTGATATTGCTTAGCGCGCTCACTTTTCGCCGAATCTTTCGAATTCCCCAATCCGGCAAAGAGCGGTTGGACGAGTGCAGCGGCCGGAGGCGGCATGATTTTAAGGATTTTCCTCTCGCGAGTTCCGGTTGATACTGTCGTTTCGATCAGTGTGTTGTAAATTTTCAAAGTTCGAGAAAATAGAAGAGAGCCGCAAGTTTTCGTAGAATGCTAGTAGGTCTGCGTGACGTTACATCATTACCGCTCGAGGACTGACGGAGGTACGAAGAGGCGACAAAGAGGAGTCAAAGAAACGGGAGAGAGAGAGAGAAAAATGGTTCACCTAAGGCGCAAGGTAGGTCATTGTTGCGTTCGAATTTTTTTTAACCATTCCCGCGCTCGGAACCTAACCTCACCTGTAGCTCAGCTGCAAGACACGTGCAGCTTGCAGAGCGAGCCTTGCAGGGATGTAAACAATGACGGATACAGTTCCCGTGGTTTCTTTTAGCCGCGAAAGAAACGGCACTTGTGGGCTAATTACGTAATTTTTGGAAGTTGAAGAGTCAGCTGGACGCCGGGAAAAGCTAAAACGTGACTTTCCGCTTACGCAATCGCACGAGAATTTCAGGAAATGCTATTTTAGTGGAACTGAATTTTTAATTCGCCCCGACGATTTGGTATTTTAATGAGCCGCGATTAATGCCAGTGCAAATCGCTGAATGCAAGAAGGCTGAGGTTTAGTGGAATATTTGGTTGAATAGTTAAGAATTAAAGCTATGTGTCGTATAGAAACATCTAGATTTGATAAAAAACTAACTTTATTTGATTACCTTAGTATGCTAGTTTTGTATTTGGGAGTAACTGATATGAAAAGATAAAACTTAATGCCCAAAAAAGCATGACACACCTCTGTAAATACAGTCTTTTATTCCTCCACAAATAAAATCTTTTATTATGAAACTAACATTGTTTCCGAAGAAGAGTGCCAAAGTTAATTTTTTATTTGATAAATTTTTGTTTAATCAAATATATAATTAAAAGGTTGGCTCGTGAAAAGGTTAAAGATATTGTTTTACATTATCTGTGGTATTTATACATCAGATTGTATCAAACATTTTTCACTCATCTGATTCGATCAACCATTAGATTATTATTAAACAAATATGTACAAAAACCGAAAGGTGTGTTTATAATAATTTTCAATCATACCAAGAAGAAAATAAAGAAATTGAAATTAAGTTTAATTTTATTTCCAGGTTTTATGTCTCAGCAATTTGTTAAATCAGATGCAACCAAATGTTCGGTGGAGCTCTTCCTTAAAAATTAGGAATAGAGAAGTACCAGAAGTACAACCAGAAAGAACTTTCAAGGTATAAATTAAAACTCATCTTAAATATTTAAATTTTATTTGAAATCAATGTTTAATTAAATTAAATTTTATATCTCAATGATTATAGTATGCAGATCTATCAATCAGATTGGCAGAAGCTCATCAATTGCAACCTAAACCCAATGTTAGTGAGTTAACCTTTGGAAAGTATTTCACAGATCATATGTTGAAAATTTTCTATTATGAAGCTCTTGGAGGATGGCAAATGCCAGAAATTACACCATTTGAAAATTTGGTGCTTCATCCAGCTGCCAAAGTTCTCCACTATGCTGTTGAGGTATATTTTTATACAAGTATTTATTTTACTCATTAATTAAGAAATATTACATTTTTATTTTAAATAAATTTAAATTTGTAACATTTTTAAGCTCTTTAAGAAAACCATTTTTCAAATAAGAAGTGGTAAATGTACATTGTATTCTCAAGTGCTGATTTGCACAAATTACTGATAAAATTAGTAAAATTTTTCAATGTCAGTCACAATAATTATATTATTAATTGCTTTGTGAATATCAGACACTTTTTTTGAGTATAGTTACTCTTATCTATACTTTTATCACCCTTTGTTTATTTAATTATATTACATTTTTTGTATTATCCATTACTGATTATGTGTCATGAAAAAATTCAATTATGTTAATTAAATTGCAAAATCAAAAGTTTTCCACAATGATTTGAAGAAAGGTTCTTAATCAGAGTTCTTGCATCCAATAAAATTTTAAACTAAACTATGTAACATAAATAAGAACAATCAAGTCAATGATGTAATCATTTATTTCAGCTATTTGAAGGCATGAAAGCATATCGAGGTGTAGATGGGAAAATACGAGTATTTAGGCCTGAAATGAATATGGATAGAATGAATGCTTCAGCAGCGAGGTCTGGCCTGCCAACTTTCAATGGAGTTGAACTGATCAATTGCATAAACAAGCTAATTAGTATAGATGAAGAATGGGTACCACATTCAGAAGCCTCCAGTTTATACATAAGACCCACATTAATAGGCATCGATGTAAGTGTAAAAGTAGAGTAAGGTAAATAGATTAATAAGCCACCGAGCTCTCGAGATTTTATTTTCGTTATGATACTACCGATAACAAGCGTCATCGAGCTTAATCAGTTAATTTCTCAATGCTGATAACGCAATGTGAGAATTCGTGGCGTGATGTTTCTTTCACCAGGGGCGGAGCTCTGGGTGCAAAGCCCCAGTCAACATGTGTGATTCATGATGCTCTCTTTATCGAGTTATGAGAAGATCCATTAATGTGACGTTATGAACAAAAGATCGATAAATACTTAATCAACAGAAATTCCCACGCATTGTTTTTTATTTGCAAGTGAGATAATACAACCCCCATTTAGTTTATCTCGGGTCGAGAAATTTTGAATTAAATTAATCGCAAACAAAAATTAATTTTGAGGGAGAAAATATAATGGATTTAATTTTCAAATGAATTCCGATTTCTCGTTTCAAGCGTATTTAGTGTACAAATCAATTTTAAATGTTCAGTTTTATCAATTGAATTTAATTCAAAACGAATTTAATAAAAAATTGTTTTCTTTTTTTTTTTTTTAATACAACATTATTAATTCTTGTCGTTTTAATTCAATTAAATTAAGGATTTTGAGATAAAATATTAAAGCTCACAAATATGTTATGAACAGCTGAAAAGCAAAATGAAGAGAGTCAGAAGAGATAAACGATGTATCTTTGTTGCAACAAACTGCAACCTTTGATTGCCACTGTTATTCGTTAGTGCAAAATAGCGATGTGCATTATCGAATTCTTTTGTCAGTACAAAGAAGCGCAAGGCGTTATTTATCATTCGCTTTTTCATAGCAGCCATAGTTCAGCTGGGACTTATCAAACGCACAGCTCTTTATACATAGATGGAATTTCTAGTAACAAACAATTATGAATTCTGTAGTCTCATTTTTTTGTATCAATTTTCTAAGAACTGTGCGAAAGTTTGTAACGCATCGCTTAATCTGTAAGTTAATTTATTATGTTCCAAATATTCCAATCTTAAGTTTCTTATCTGAGGCGGTATTTGTGAGCTCAAGAATAGATTTTATTTGTACGGGACGATAAGCTGGATATGTGTCGAAACCTTATTCAACCCGCATCCTCTTCTGTACCAGATTACGCGATACAGATGAAGGGACTTATTAGTCTCTTATAAGAGTGAAAGATTTCTATTTGCAGAAAAAAACAAAATTATCCGTATCGTTAATCTCTTAATTAGTTTTGTCGTTAATGCCGTTGATCATGATGCAACGGTCAGTGGTCGTATCATAAACTCATTTGATAGTTACAAAATTAAAGACTTAAATGCATAAATACAGATAAAACAAAATGTAAACTAACTTTCACAAGATTTTCATATTTTTTTAAAAAATATGAGTCATAACAAATAAAGATTAGATAATTAATTGCATGGTTACAAATTTTTTTAAAAAAAATCTTTTAATTAGGTGTTTTTAACTTACAATTTTATTTCATCATTTCAAAAACAGTTTTAGTACTTTGTATTATTAGATTTTTAGAACAGAGCAAATTATAAGGAACCAATGCATCTAAATAAGATCCATCATTCTAACTATAAATGATTTCTTTTTATTAAAGTTCGCATTTAACGATGTTTTGAAAGACTGGAAAATATAGATTTAGGTCAAAGCTCAAATATTCTTATTGATTACAGTTACATAATAGAAATAAAGAAAGTTATACGAGAATTGTCATTTAATTACGCTAAACTAATTTTTGCACGCGTTAAAACTAAGGTTTACCTCATTTCTTAATTATAATTATAAGTACGCAAAAATAATTAACTACTAAAAATCACACAATTTTTTACTCAGAATCCTAATCCAATTAATTCTAATTCACAGCCGTGCCTAGGAGTCGCAGCTTCGGAGTCAGCTATGCTCTACGTGATTCTCAGCCCGGTAGGCTCTTATTTCAAGGGTCGGAATACCAGCCAGGGAGTGTCGCTGCTTGCCGATCCTCGCTACACGAGGGCCTGGCCGGGTGGCTGCGGAGACCGTAAAATGGGCAGCAATTACGCACCTACGATTCACGTACAAAAAGAAGCAACCGAGAAAGGTTTGCAGCAGGTCCTTTGGCTCTACGGAGAGGACCATCAGCTGACTGAAGCTGGTACAATGAATGTGTTCCTTTACTGTATTAATGACGAAGGAGGTGAGTTTCAAGCAAATCAAAATTTAGTTTTAGTTTAGAAGAGAATCGTTTAGTGAAAAATCTCTGTTTGTTTTTTAGAAAAAAAAACTGATTATTTTGTTTTTTTTTAGAAAAAGAACTGATTACCCCGCCGTTAAATGGTCTCATCCTACCAGGTATAACAAGAAACTCTATTTTAAGTCTCGCCAGAGAATGGAACCAATTTAAAGTATCCGAAAGAAAAATCACAATGACAGAAATTTGTCAGCTACTGACAGAAAATAGAGTGAGTAAATTGAATATTTTTAGTAACTTTAAGATTAATAACTGAATCAACATGAGACCACTTTATCAAAATTGCACAATATCCTTAAACATTGTAAATAGTTACCTGAAATTTTAAATTGTATTGATAGTTTGCATAAATTGTTATGAAAATGGTCTAAATGTTTAAATTTTACTTTATCATTAGACAAAAATTATTAACGACAAATATATGAACTTTTAATTTACGTAATAAAATTAAAAATAAATTTTCTTTGCAGCTGCTGGAGCTTTTTGGTGCTGGTACAGCTTGTATAGTTAGCCCAATTTCAGAAATTCTTTACGTGGATCAGAAGCTGTACCTACCGACCTTAGACCATCCAGAACCAATTCATAGAGTATTTTACAAGCATCTTTCGGAAATTCAATACGGCTACGTTGATCATCCGTGGGCTATTCCTATTCAATAATCGATAGCTAAGATTGGTGACCATTTAACCATTTGCTTATCAAAAGTTTTGAATTTCTTCAAAATTAAGAAGCAAACTTAAATATTGATATAAATCTTTGGATTTTGCAATAGGTTCCTGCGAACTTTATTTTTTTTATTTATTTGTAAATTAGCTGTAATTTAATTTGCAAATCAAAAGTGAATGACACCAAATTTCGAGTGATCATTTGAATTAGAAATGAACTTTTTAATTATAGAAGACTTGTCGCGTGTATATATTATAGTCATTATTATTACAATGTACATATAAGTGATTTTACTACTCTCGATTTATATATACAAATTGTATTTATTAGTTAAGACTACCACTCTGGTTTTTCTACATGGATGATTGTGAAGTTCAATCGTCAACACTCTCTGTGATTTTAGATTCACTATATTTTGAATAGCAGATGTTTAGAAATAGTGTAATACTGATTATAAATTTGAATGTACTATTACGTTTTGATTGTGAAATGTATAAAAAAAATAATTGATTCTAGTGATTTCTTATACTAAAAATAAATGTAGGCTTTTAGAACATTTGACAACTAAATGCAATATTATCACGAAAAGTTATGAAGTACAAACTTTGTAAAAGCATAGTTTTTCATATTATAATGTTTTAAGTAACATTTCAAGAAACGTTTAAAAAAATTATATTGTACAATTTGCTGAATAAATTATTTTATTTGATATATTTATGTATATAAATTTATTTCTCTCAATTGACTGTTTTAAAATATGCTGAACATTTTTAAACTATATAATTCGCAAATAAAAAACAAGAGCAAGGGAATATATACATTTTTTTCAATTGGTTTTGTAAGACGAAAGGTTTTATTAAAAAATAATATTTGTATTTAAAATATAAGTTGTAAATTTGAAAACGTAAAATTTAAAGGCGCGCAGTTTAATATGGTAATAACTCGTTTCAGTAGAGGCTTATTACCTTAATAGTGCTATTACTATTAAAGCTATTGTAATGTAACCAAATTGATTTTAATCAAAGAGAATTTTAAAATTGAAATATACCACGCATACCCACCAAGAGAAAGTTTTCTACAATTCAAGTAGTATGATTCATAAGAAACTTATGAATTTAAAATTTATAAATTTTCATAACTTCAGTTATAACATAGGATGACTTTGTTCTTTTGAAGTTTAGACTACATATTTTTCATCTATTATTTTAATTTAATTTTTAAAACAATCTTTTACTTATTTATAATAAAACCAGCTATTTAAATATTTTATTTCTAAGACTCTAGCAATCAGTTGTAATTCCATATTACTTAGAATACTTCTTTAATTTATATTTTAGTTTTTATATTTTGTGTTAATTATTTCTATAATAAATATGACTAATAATAGTTTTAGTTTCTAATTTGCAGTCTATAAACGTTTTTCAATTTATTTGGCCTTATTTATCCGCACGAAGAAATTAGCTTCTAAAAACCTAAAGCAGATCAAGAAGCATGAGAAGTTCCAAAAACCCCAGAACAAAACATGATCGCCACGTGAATCTGAATGACCTTGACAGGGACACCACGTGAAGCAAAGAAATCGTGCAGAGGTCACGCCATTTGGTTCCACAAATGCCGATCAGCGTTCCACATGTTCAAGTTTTAAAGGACCAAGTCTGTCTTCTGCTACAAGTCTTCTTCGTTTAAAGACCTCAGCAGCGATCCCATCGGTGCCTCTGCAAGTTCTGCTAGTTCTAACCCTTTCTTTCTGCTATGGCGAAGAGTTTTCGTAGCGCCTCTAGTGTCCGCTGCCATCAAAATCGCACAGTGCCTATAAATATATGAAAATTGCCTCTACCGCGATTTCGCGTGCGACAGCCGACGTCGAAAAATGGCGTACGTGATGAGGTGCGGGGTTCAAATTTTCATCCAGCACGCGAAGCAGGGCGTGCCGCGCCTCTTTTCGCCTGCTAAATATCAGCGACTATGTTTTCACACTAGTTGGATACTCGATGGTATGCTTTTTTAATGCTTTTGAGTGATTTTAGGATGGTTTTATGTTCCTTTTAGGTTAGGTCGGTTGATAGATTTGTTTTTTAAAGTCTTCTGCGCTAAGAGTTTTAAGAGTTTCACGGTCCGAATAGGAGCTTTTGATGCGTTTTTGTTAAGGTCGATAGTGAATTGTTGTAGCTTTTGTGGTCTTTCTAGGAATTATTAATTTGTCAGTTATGCAACAATACACCAGCAAAATGCTAGATGGCAAATGTCAAATCAAGTCAACAAGTTCTTTTTTTGACATTTTTATTTTAAATTTCAAAATGGGGTAATGATTTAATATAATAGAAACATTTATTTACTAATTTTATTGTAATTAAAAATACTAGAGAAAATGATTTTACAAAATATTGACAAGAAATTGAAAGTTGTCATATAAATTATATTTATTTTTACATTTTAGTAATATAATATTTTCATCTTTTGATTTAAGCTACAATTTCATATTTTTAGTCACAAGTAAATAAATAATAATTTTAAAATATTACTTACTTTTACTTTTTAGTTTACTTTCAATAAATAATAAAACTACAATAAAATATTTATTTATTTATTACTTTATGAAGGATTTAATTAGTTATTGCAAAAAGTTATTATAGGTAAACTAATAGGCTAATAATAAATAATTACAAAATTTAATTTTGTTACCTCTATTTTATTTTTAAATTTCAAGAATATTTATAAATGTGTTAATTCAAAATTTATATTAAATTAGTGAAAGGCAAGGAGCTATTCATGCCGTCACTTTCCCCAACGATGGAAACTGGTACTATCGTCAAATGGATCAAAAAGGAAGGTGAAGAAGTATCAGCTGGAGATGCTGTTGCTGATATTCAAACAGACAAGGCTGTCATGACTTTAGAATTAGATGATGATTGTGTTATGGCAAAAATCCTTGTAAGTTATGGAATAATAAATTTTTAATTTTAAAGCTTTTCTCTGGAGAGAAATAATTTAAATGAGAAAATTTTTTTTGCAGATCCCAGAAGGGAAAGGTGTTAAAGTAGGAGAATTAATAGCACTTACAGTAGAACCAGGTGAAGATTGGAAATCTGTTGAAACTCCTGCGGGAGGTGGCTCTGCAACATCTGCACCATCAGCACCAGCACCATCTGCACCTGCGGCATCATCAGGAGGTGCACCTTCTGCACCACCACCAGATGGACAGTATGTTTAAATTTTAGCTTTTGAACAAAATTTCTTTTAAGTATGATTTTATAGTGAATTATTAAATTTTCTTACTTATAAAATAATTTTAAACTGTGTTTTCTAATATTATTAAATTTATTGTATTTATTAGAACAAATGTTCCCATGCCATCCTTGTCTCCAACTATGACAACAGGAACAATTGTTAAATGGCTTAAAAAGGAAGGCGATTCCATTGAACCTGGTGATGCTGTAGCAGAAATTCAAACAGACAAAGCTGTCATGACATTTGAGGTCGAAGAGGAATCTATATTAGCTAAAATTTTGGTAAATTCGCAATAGACCAGAACAGTTTATTTAATTTAAGCTACACAATAGACTTGATAAAATGAAAAAATTGCATTTTTTTAAAAGGTTCCTGAGGGAGGACAAGCCGAAATCGGAGATCTCATTGCCGTATTTGTCGAGAAGGATTTCGATCTTTCTAAAGTCATAGTTCCTACAGTATTGAAAGCTGGTGGTGCTTCTGCCTCCGCTCCCAGTCCATCAGCAGGAGCACCAGCTCCACCTGCTGCATCTGCCCCAGCGGGAGCTAAAGATCAACCGCCTGCGAGTGGACAGTAAGATTATTTTAATCACTACAATTTTTAAAAGAGGGCACGTTTAAATACATTTCTTGGTAAAAGAAAATGAAAACTCAAAAATTCTGTTTTACACAAATTACTTGCGTACAAAATGATTACTAAGTTATAATTATGAAATATTTGCGATTATAAATTGCACCTAAAGTATGAACGCAAAAAAATATAATAATTACTACAATTATTTGGATTTTTATTCATTTTGATTTGATTTATTCATTTAGATACGATTTCTTTAATTTCAGAAATTTTGAATCTTTATGCTTTAAATTTTAAAATTCCATTCTTTTTGTAGTGTAAAAAATTAAATTTTCAAAAACAATGACTGCTTTTTTATTAAAATAAAATTACAATTTCAGAGTGTACGGATTGGCAGTCAAAAGGTTACTAGAAGAGTACAGTTTGAGTTCGGGTTCCATTAAAGGTACCGGTCGCCCTAATCGCCTTCTAAAAGAAGATGTATTGGCTTACATAAAGTCGAAAAACCTGCAAAAAGTCGCACCAAAGACTGGTTAGCTAATGACATTTATGCTCGAAATCTAACTACTAAGAACCTTTATTTCAATTTTATTTTCTAATAGTTGCAGCACCGGGATCGAAACCATCCAAAGCACCGAGATCAGCTGCCCCTACTATTTCGCTTGGACCATCCACGTACACGGATGTACCAGTTTCCAATATTCGAGCTGTTATTGCTAAACGACTTGGTGAATCGAAGGTAAATCATTTGATTTTAATTTATGAAAAGGTTCTTACCCGACGGAAAAGAAACGATGTAGTACATTCGGAAAGAGATGATTCTCGCCTGAGTGTGAGTCCGAGCGAAGCGCGGATGACAATCACATGAGTCGAAGATCATCTTTCACACATGTATCGAATAATATTTTTCAATACGACGAGCGGAAAGGCTAATTTTATGCAACTTGCATGTATGAAAGTGACACTTTACACAAGCAATGTCGAAAAAATCTTATAATCTTAGAGTGGAATGATACAGATATTTCAGGAAAATATCTTTGATTTTTTAATTTTTGAGTATTTAAAATTTTAAAGAATGACACGTGCCTTTGTAGTTTATTTTTACAAATCTTTTTATATTTTCAGAGTCAAATTCCTCATTCATATGCCAGTATCGATATTAATATCGATAAGCTTACCCTACTTCGCAATAAATTGCGAGATCAAAACATTAAAGTTTCCGTAAACGACTTTATTACAAAAGCTGCTGCTCATGCACTTTTAGATTGTCCCAGCATTAACTCTTTGTATCAAAATGGACAGGTAATTGAAATATATCAAACAACAGTTACATTATGCATAATTTTCGTATTACAGTTCGCATTAATGAATATTTTTTACAGGTAATCCCTCAGACAAAAACAGACATATCTATTGCTGTATCCACTCCAACAGGCCTTATTACACCGATTGTATTTAATGCATCAGGTAAACCAATTACAGAAATTTCTGACGACGTTAAAAGATTAGCTGGCAAAGCTCGTGATGGGCAATTACAGCCACAAGAATTCCAAGGAGGAACTTTTACGTAAGTTGAAGATGTTTCCTGCCCAATTTTTATATTGCAAACTTCATAATATTGCGATGAATATTACGTGTTTATCAAATGACGTCTACATCGGTGTCTATATAAGTAGCAATAAGATAACATTTATTTTAAGCGTGTCATAATTTGAAATTATATTCATTCGTTTAATATATTTTTGATAGATAGAAAGCCTACGAGCAACCGGCTTTTTCTTAACCGCTAAAAATAATTCTGGTTTTTCGCTAAATAATTGATGACTTACTCTCTTATCAATCCTGTAATGAATGTTTCCTAAGAGTAATCTAATAACTTTATTTTAAAACGAAATATTACAAAAAAAAATGTATCAACAGTTAAAAATATAATATCTAATTATATAATTTAATAATCTGAAGCAAGTAAAAAAGAACGATATTGTTGTTTTCGTTGAAATACAAAGGAGTTGATCTTTCATTGGCCTTCTTATATAATCATTAAAAAACCTTCGGAGATAATTATACAGTATTAAGTTTAACGTTAAAAACTTCTTCCAGAATTTCCAATCTTGGTATGTTCGGAATAAGTCACTTCTCTGCTATCATTAATCCACCACAAACAGCTATCCTGGCCGTCGGCACGGGTCGCCAAGTTCTCAGTAAATAAAATATTTAAAATCTCGTCTACGATTAAATACCGTCTTAACATAAAAAAATGTTGGTCAATTTTCAGACGAGTCACTCCAGACGTCGACTCTCATGACTGTGACATTATCGTACGATAGGAGAGCGATAGAAGAAGATCAGGCTGGCGATTTTCTTGCTGTCTTGCAAGCACTTTTACAAGATCCAACCTTCCTTTCTGTAGGCAAAGTTCATCGCAAACAACATGAATGACTGAAGTATCGGTAAGTTGAAATAATAAATGCTATTTTAAATCCACCGCGATAATTATCTTCGTAAGCGAAAAAAAATAGAATTGTCACACTTGTTTTAGCGCTCATTCTAATTAACTTTTTATAAAATAAGTAAAGCAGTATTATTATTTTTTTTAAATAATTCATTTTTTTACACATCTATTTATTAAAAATTTATTACACGTATTGAGAATAAATTATTTCGTTTTCAGGTACGGTACTTTTTCATAAACTGCCTCGTATTTGAATAAGCTGTACAAAGAAATCGCCAAGCTTGTATAGATTTCAAAATTACGAAAAATAGATAAATTTACACATCGAAAAAAGTGTACAATTCGGCTGTGCTGGACTGAGTATAGATCGATCTCTTTTTCTTGATGCTTAAAGGGTCGCCTTTAGCAATGTTCTTTAGGCACTAAAAAAGAAATCGGGGTCGACTTATAATTAGGACATGGTCATTGCAACGCCGAGAGCCAAAGAAGTCTAAGGGTACAAAAGATGTACGGAGTTGTTAATAATTGCAAATGGTCCATGGTGATATTTAATTGATTATTGTCTAATCAATTTGCAAAAAAGTATTTAGATGTTAATTTAATCACCGAAACTCACGAACGCAGCTGTCACCGATACGTTTTAGTGAATTTAGATCAAATAATTAATTCGATAATTTATTATGTAAATGCTATCTAAAGAATAAAAAGAAAATTGGTGTGCAATATAGACTGTTGAGGCGATGTAGTGTCGAGTCAAGAATCCATCTTGTAAATAAAAATATTTATTGTTCACAATTTTGGTCTTGAGGATTATTGTAGAAGAAAAGTGAAAACCATTTGTTATTTTTTAAAGTTGAATATTATTCATAAAATGTCGTAAATATACATTTTTATATACATCATACTATTTACTTTATAGTAGTATTATATTATGGTTCGAATATCATTGAGCAATTATATGCTCTTTAGGCACGTTACAATTTATAATTCTCGCAAATGACAAGGACACACGTAAATTTGTAAAAAAATTTGGTAAATTGATATGAAACTTCTCTTTTTAAAAAGCTGTATAAAAATGAACGCTTGTAGCGTTTAGTCCTCTGTACCGTATAGTAATACTTTTATTAATACAACTGTTTTAATTCTAAAACTTTTCAATCTCACAAAATACATTCACATTTATTTAGTATTTGATCAAATATAAAATTCTTGTAAAATACATTTGCTTACAAATTATGTTTCATTCTTCATTTGTAATATATTGATATCATTTTTTTTTTCAAATAAGTACGGTACTAATTTCAATAAAAAATCTGTATAAATCTTCAAACATTTTAAAATGCATTAGCTTACAAAGTACTCTGGTTATTATGAATTTTATGGAATTGCACACTTTTCAGACTTTTCTTTAGGAATGTAAAACATTCACTAAAAATTGCTTTTAAGAAATATTATTACAAACTAATGATTAAGAGGATATTTAATCGTACAATTATATAAGTTTCTCTAAAAAAATGTTTTTAGCAAAAATTTTAAAGTATTTATAATAAACAATTAAAATAGTTCAAAATTTTTAAAATAATACAACCCCTTAATCAGTAAGATGTAATACCTTGGAATGAAAAAAGTGATTCAAGTACAATTTTAGATCCTTAATAATAATCTTTTTAGAGGAAGTCACGATATTGAAAACATATAATTATTCACAATTATTTCAAAATGCTTTGTGGAGAATCTTTTGTGCAGCACGAATTAAGGGATTTAAAGTTGTGAGCTCTGCACAATTGTCAAGGAAAGGATGAGCTAGCAATTCTTCAGCTGATGCTCTATCATCGACTTCTACAGCCAAGCATCTCTCTAAGAAATTCTGAAATTGTGGACTAAGATTATCCCAACTTGGGATTTGAGGTTTACCTATAGCTGCTATCAAATATAAAGCTCTGAGTGGCGTTTCTTTCATGTATGGAGGTTCACCTTCAATCATTTCAATAGCCATAATTCCTAAAGACCAAATATCTACCTTCTTTCCATATTGCTTTCTTGTGACTACTTCAGGTGCCATCCAGTAAGGAGTACCTACCATTGTGTGTCGCTTCTCATCACCCACAATATTTGCACAAAATCCAAAGTCTGTTACTTTAACTGTTCCATTCATTCCTAATAGAACATTGTCTGATTTTATGTCTCGGTGAATTATACCTTTAGAGTGTAAAAAGCTTATTGCTTTAAGAACTTCGCGACAAACAGCAGCTATTTGAGCTTCTTTCATAATAGTCTCAGTTACAACATCTGTTAATGGACCACCTTCTAGTAACTCCATTACAACCCATAGATGATCATCGACTAGATATGAGTTTAAGAAATTCACAAGATTTGGGTGTTGGAATTCTTTTAAGACTTTGATTTCTGTCAGCATGAGATATTTTTTCACTTGCTTTGGTAAATCTATGTCTTTAATGGCTACTCGTTGATTATTTGATAAATCAGTAGCTATAAACACTGTACCAGAAGAGCCAGCTCCAACTTCCTTACTTCTTTCGAATCTTAACTTAGGATCATCATTATCACAAATAATTCTAAGTTCTTCGTAAACTTCTTCGTCGCTTAAAGTTGGAAGGGAACTGCTCGTTTTTCTTCTTAAAACTGGAGTATCTTCTGTCTGTGCAACATTGTTTTCTTCTTGTTGCCTATTACCATTGGTATCTTCAGGTAACTGATCATAATCGTCTATTTGATAATTTTGGAGATCTTCAAGTATTTCTGTAAGTGATTTTTCTGCGCGTTCCACATGCTTTCTCGGAGCTGGTTTAGGTGGTTTCTTAATCTTAGGTGGGAGATCTGGAGGTATCCTTTGAAGCTGACTGTCTGTAGAACTAGCAGAAGTCGATCCATCTGAATCTCTCTGAGCATTGCACTTCTTGGCCAAAATCTTATCTATCTCAATAGATTCTTCTTCAATAACATCTTCCGTAACAAAAGGTTTGAATATCTCCTCTTGAGGAGTTGGCTTTTTCTTAATAGAATAATTATAAAACTTTATAGCTTGTAAAGCTGCTGCTGGATGTTCATTCTGCTCTGACTTTGTAATCTGCGTATTGAGCAGTCGAATCCAAGAATCTGGCAAACCTTCCAACTGTCCAGTCTCCGCATTTTTACTCACGTGAAACTGGTGCGAAACATTAGTAGGCAGCCCGATTTCGGCGACCGCCTCAGTAGGCTGAGGCGCATGATTTTTCTTCTTGAAAAGCTTAACAAGATTCAGACTCATTTTCGTACAAAAGATATCAATCACAAAATATACACACCGCACTGAATCTATATATACACATGTATAAAAAAGGCTCGAAAAAATATATATCTATGTTATCAGCGGGGGTCCTTGGAAGTCATCTCACGCCCATCCTGCGCTACCAAGGCGATGCTTCTACGCCCGGGTGCCATCTAGAAGCACAGCGCGCCCATTGTTTTCCTCGGAAAGCCTGCAAGTGAAAAACTGCTTTACACATCTATAAGCTTCTAAAGACAAAAAGGAAATCGATTCGAAAGGTTAGAGCGTGAGAGAACGGGCCATTTTTAAGTGCTTCTTTTTCTCCTTACCTATTCTTATCGGGAGTAATCGACGTCAAGTCCTCGAGCGTGATTTTAGCTCGGGCGCGATTAAAAGGAAAATGACGAAGAGAGAGAGTGTAATAGCGCGGCCATGTGTGGGTGAGTATGAGTGTACTCGTCGCCCGCGTATATATATAGATATGTATATATATACAAAGCTGCTAGAGCCGTGGGAGAACTGCGGAGAGCAGATAAAGAGAGGGAATGACGACGGGGATTAGGTTAGTGTTAACCACACGCATGCCAACGTGATAGCGAGGAAGTCAGTCGCGTTTAAAGTCATTTGATGATTTATTTTGTTGCGAAGATTGCTAAGACGGTTGGTTGTTGAACTCGGCGTTGGCCGAGCAACCGTTCAAACGGTTCCAGTGAAATAGAACGGTGTAAACATTGCTGGTGGTGTAGAGAAATGCGTGGGTAATCAAGTTGGAATTTTTTATTATCAGCCGGTTGATGATCGGACGAATTGAGCTGTGCTTTTTTCTTTTGTTCGAGTACCTGTTCAGATTATCCATTATTCTTGAATAATTTTCAATTACTCTAGATTCTATTAGATAACATTTTTTTAATGCTTAATTTGCATATTCTTATTAGCACGATTTTTTGACAGTTAAGAGTAAAAGTTATATGTTGCGCAATTGGTTTTTAATATTTGCAATTTCTAATAAGCACAAGACGATGAGCTTAAAAAGAATTTTTATCACTTATCTCATATATGAATGAAGGCGATCAAACGTTAGATTTTAAAAGCATTCAAAATAAAAATTACTTACGCGATGTATGCACTCCTTAGATTTAATACAATATATAACTATTGACCAATTAACTGAAGAAAGTTTCAAATAGAACGATTGTAATTTTAGAACAACTGATAGGAATAAAAAACAGTTCCATGTATGATTATTAAAGATAAGTACGAAAATCTCCCCTCCATAAAATAAGGTGATAAGAAAGTCTTGTTGAAAGTTATATAAATGAGTATCATACAGTTGCTCTTGTAATATTTATCAATTTTTAATCACTACGTCATCATTTAAATAGAAATATTTTTAAAAGTATAGATATCAAAAGTCCAAATAAAATACCTTGTATTCAAAATAAACTTAAGCAATTTGGAAGTATGCATAAATTTAACGATCACGAACTTAGCATGTGTCGGCTGGATGTTTGTAAAAATTTATACGAAAAAAAAAAAAAAAAAATGTATGTTCTTATTTATTTAAAAATGCGCATTTCCATCGATTTTTTTAAGAGCTGTCAACTATTGTTTTTGCTTTTAAAATTTCAAAGCCAAAATTTTCCAATTAAATTTTGTCAATTTTGTAATCTACTTACTTTATTTTTAACTATAATCTCGAAGAGTTTGGACAAACATCGTAATCGCTTATTCGAATCGTGATTTTTATCAGTTACATAATCTTTCATATCATCTATAGAGATCTCTATAGAGATTCTAAAACATTTGACCAAAATTTTAATTTCTTACATCACGCGATATATAAATTCAAGGCGGAATGTTGAATTTGAAGAAAATTATAGCTGATAGGCTATTAAAATCGAAACAGCAATGGCCGCTGTATAAATTAAAAAGGAACAAGAATAATGAGCGGCGAAATAATAAAATTCATGAATAAAAATTAAAAAGTATATTTTTCCGGAAACTTTTTAAAAAACTTAGAACTAGATGTACAACAATTTTATACAAATACAGTGCAGCGTCACAATTGATAAACACGCCGAAATAGACAAGCTTCTTACTCCCCAACTCCGCATTCGTATTCTCATGCTTCGATTACATTCGTGCAGGGCAACGCTCTCAATAAAAACGACGAGTCAAATAATTTAAACGAGAGAATTTACATAAAAATTGTATAATTACGTATTTATTAGTACATGTATATGTATGTATGTATTTTTTAAAAGATTTTTCATATAAAATATCAAAAGACGTTGATAAATAGTCAAAACTACAGAATTCCATCCTCCGCAGAGAATTTTTGATCCTCGACGAAACCAATTGAATGTAAATTGCTTATCCAAAAATGGAGGTCCATTAATTTCTTTGTCTAAACGACAGTCGTTCCGTCGTTCTCTTTATTTTTTGGGACATTGCACTCTCCGAAGTCCGAAACGAGATATAAGGCAGTGACCGCGTGTATGAGCGAGGAGTGTAAACACGTGACAGGGGCACTCTCGTATTCGCGGAAAAACTCTTCACCTCGCTGGTTTTCGCGTGTTTATCGTGACCCTGGACTGCACGACTCGAAATGCGTCCGTATAAATTTATAAAATGTCAAGATTTTATAAAAAGAAACATCTATATGCTTATATCTTGCACTTCCGGCCTTTTCAACATTATATATAGTACGCAACAACAGTGACAAGAATCTCAACGAAGCATCTCTGTACAAGAATGTCGCCTATAACCTATCATAAAAATAGCTTAAATCTATATAGTTCAGCCACTCGGATATCGTGTCGCAATCATAATATCGCTGCCTTAAAAAAAAAAAAACAAAAGTCTTTGTACAACGCAGCTCATCACAAATTAATACTAAAATTGTATACAGCGTCCAGTCTTGTCGTCGAAAGGAAGAAACTATAAGGCTTAATACGAAGAGTCTCGTGGCGTCGAAAGGCTGCGCGGCGGCGCGCACCGCTCGCGTTCTCTCTCAACTGTCGACGACGTCGACTCCGCCGGAGTCCGTGGTCGTTTGCTCCTCCTCGCTCTTGACGACCTCGACGTCGACGGTCCTCACGGCGTCCGACTCCGCGACCTCGACGGTGAGCTCGCTCGAGCTGACGTTTATCGAGGTCGGGCTCGTCGTCGTCGTCTCGTCGATCTCGCTGACGTTGACGGTGAACTTGCGCAGGTCGACGTTCGGCGGGGCGGGCAGGATTTCCTTCGAGCCGAATTTCTTGCTGACGATGTGACGGTGGTGGTGGTGGTGGTGGTGGTG
Source organism: Ormyrus pomaceus (assembly GCA_900474385.1). NCBI lineage: Eukaryota > Metazoa > Arthropoda > Insecta > Hymenoptera > Ormyridae > Ormyrus > Ormyrus pomaceus. The sequence goes on from UCOM01000145.1 coordinate 109,436, forward strand.
GTTGTGGTGATGGTGGTGGTGGTCGTGATCGTCCTCGAGGCCTTCGCGGGCGCAACAGGTGGAGGCGCTGCAGTGTCTGCTTTGGCAGCGGATCAGGCAGTCGATGTGTGGTCCCGTGTGCGGTTTCATCTGGAAATTGAGTTTCCAGGTGAGGAATAAGAAGCGAGTATGATTTGTCTTTCGTGTTGTATGTAAGACGGTGAATGCAGAGTGAAATTGTATAATAAAAAAAGAGGAAGGTACTAAACTGGACTGCATTTGGAGCCAGAACGCGTCGGATTGCGGACGATTCGTTATGATGGATTTTGCGAAACTGATTGACTGTTGAATTTCAAGCCATTCGTATAATCGAGCTTTAAATTTTGCACAACCGGCTTTGTGATCCGCGAGCTTTGACCAAGAAAATATATAAACCTCGACAACTCTATAAATTCTTGTCATTCTTTAAATTCAGTAAAGTTTTTCGGCAATAAATAATAAGATGTATCGGCAACTTGACAACCGATATAATTGATCAGTGAGGAAGGCAGGAATGCAGCATTTTATACTTTTTACTTATAATCGTTCCAAAGCTGTGTCCATAATATAACTCTGGTAGAAGCGTAACGATAATATCGCTAGATCATCGTCAAATTTTCAAAATTTATAAAGTTTCTAGCGATATTGGAATCGATCCCCCAAATCGAACAGGTACATCCATATTACATTAAAAATCCTCACCTTACAAAATTCCGGCTGAATAGTGACGTGAGTTATCCCCATCTCGACGAAGAAGGCAGTGATCTGATCGGTGATCCTGGCGCAGACCTAAAACAAACAGAGAGCAATCCGAAAACGTAAATCCCGAGGTCCAATTTTTTGATCGATGCCATTGTATAATAATCCGGCGTATCGGTTCCTACCGTAGGGTCCGCGTAGATAATGTGAACGGTCGACACGACTTTCTCCCCGTTGAGCTGCCACACGTGCAAGTCATGCACGTTCACGATGTCGGGGAAGGCGGCCAGCAGGTCTTTTTGCAGGGAGTCGATGTTGATGTGATTCGGAATTGTCTGCAGGAGGATCATGCCCGATTCTTTCACTGAAAAAGGTGGCGAGGCGTCTTTTGTTATTATGGGATTTCCCCTCGGGCTCGCGGGCGACGTTTTGTTGATAATGCGATTAGCCGCGGCGCGTGGATTGTGGTTCTTTAATTCGCGCGGCAGTTTATAGTTAAGAGGATGAAAGTGCTCGAGTCAATTTTACTTTCGAGAAAGTTGGAAAATTGCGAATTAGTCGGAGTTGATAATGTTTTGTTTAAAAGCTTATTAGATAATTCTGAATAAAATTTCATTTATGAATGCTTAACTTTGGTTACTCTCTTAATTAATACATTTAATTAAATAATTAGAATGAGTTTTAGTCAAAAACTTGTTTGTATTGTTTCTTTTCGATGCATGAAGTTTGAAGCATACTTTCATGATAAATTGTGCACATCAAAATTTTTACAATTTTTGGTTCTGTATTTTTTCTCAACAATAAAACACCAATTTTATTGTTTTGAATTAAATTACCAGCTGAAAAGTTGTTTACGCAATATAAAGCATAAAAAAGTATAATTTCCATGTTCAAAAAGGAAAATCTTTTTTCTTCCACATCCACATAGATTATCACTCGTGCACGTCGAATCCAAATATACGCATCCAACATTAAAAATAGTAACTCACTGTAGGGGTAGCTAAGAACGAAGAGCGATATAGCCGAGACGATGGCGAAAATCGGGTCGATGTACTTGGCGATTTGACGATCGGTGAAATACACCAGGCAGGAGGCCACCATCACGAGAATGCACCCGAGCACGTCGCGGCACATCTCCCTCAGTCCCTGGCTCTTGGACAATATAATGGGACTCCTCCGGGTCTGCTCGGTCTCCTCCTTCCTCGAGGATTGCGCGCTCACGCTTCTGGAATTCAAGATTATCGGGGCTGCAGTGAAAAACCGATATGCCGACGCGATCGAGCGCGTGGAATGTTTTTTTTCGAGTTTTCGATACGAGGTTGAGCAATAATTGGGGTTTAAGGTGCGAGGATGGAATAAAATAATTCGGCTCGTTTGGGAGGGAAACCGGTTCGGATTAAAATAACGTTCTTACGCGGAGACGGGAAATAAATCTAGTATAGCTTAAACCAGTTTTCAGGCAGCGGAATCGATTCGGCGGATCTTGACAGATGGAACATTGATTAAAAATTTAAATTTCGAAAACTCGTGTTTACACTTTCGAGAAAAATAGTAGTCATTTTTTAATTCGGATAATTAAAAGTAATAGTCTTAAAAGCGACGGGAAGAAAAAAATTTTCGACGCGGATTAGGCGTGTTAATGCAAGATGAATAAGCGAGTCTCCCGAAACGCGTTTCTTTCTTTTTCATTCCTGTGAATCTGGCTAAACTGTTTTTTCTTTTTTTTTTCTTCACGAACTGCAACCGCAAGATAGACCCCATCGTGACTTTCCAAACCTGCCTACCATCGTGTGGGCGGATTTCACTTTCATAGTTGTTTAAATCTTCCGATATTCATCGACAAATCTAATTAATACTTTATAATTTTTCAATTTACAACGGGAGTTTATCCATTCCTCGACGCGCCAAAATTCAAACCTTACCTCTTGAGAACGACGCTGCCGTCCTGGGTGAAGTGGAGAAAGATGCCCTGATTGAAGGTGTAGCCGCCGATGAGGAAGTAGCAGAAGGCGTTGAGGAGGATGCCGGAGGCGCCGATGCTCATCACCGGCAGCGGATGGTGCATCTCGTCGAGGTGATCGATGTGGACGAGGGTCTGGAGCGCCTCGACGATCAGGGAGAAGCAGAAGGAGGCCAGCAGGACGCAGCAGATCAGCATCGTCACGATGTCGATGCGCGCCCAGCCGAACGTGTTCTTCATCCGCTTCTCCGAGCGAGTTTGCTGCCGGGGATTTTTACAATTTTTAGGCTGCAATTTTGGCTTTGCTTCGGTTATGGGATTTTCATTGCGAGCTGGGGAATTCGGTGTTTTGCGAATTCTTGGTAAAGCGCGAGAAGAAAATTTCCCTCGTCTCTGTGTGTTTCGACACGATTTTTAACTGCTCGTATGCTCGTTACTCGGTGAGATCGACTAAATTTATGTGTACGAACATTTTTTTGAAATATTTGGCTTGAGACGTAATTTCGGAAGCGTTGCACAATTGTTTTTCAATTTTTAGAACTTTAAATAAACGATTGTGTGAGAAAAAAAATTTATTATTGCAAGTATTTTTAAAAACTGACATTTTAATAGCCATGACAATCGCTTCTGTTGAAAATTTCAAATATTTCAGCATTCAATTAACAATTACAAACATAGTTACTTAGCTTTATCTACAGATATGTTAATCATGCAACGCGCTGAAGTTGAAATTATTTTTTACCCATTGTTTCCGCATTAAAATTAGTTTGCAAATCTTGGACTAAATTTTTATTTTAAAATAATTTCTCACAGATCGTCGTTAGAATTATTTAGTAAAATTGACAGACAAGAAACTGCTAATACAGAAATCCGATTTCTATCGTAGTAAACCATCCATACGATAAAAAAGGAAAAAAATCTATTTTATTTAATAAGAAACGAATTATTACTGCGACTTTACGACGATCGGGAGATATCGACAAATGACTTGGCGTTGGTACTAAAATTAATCGGAATGATTTCATTTATTATTCATAAATTATTTTAAGTAAAACCATAAACCGTTTACGATTCCATAAACTCGGAAATCAGTCATAAAGCAAATTTTACAGGCGATATGCAGTAGCCGCTAAAGCAGAAAAATTAATTACCTTCGTTTTCTTGGTCGTCGCTGCATCCGCGGCCTTCTCGTCCAGGCTGACCACCGAATTTTTCAGCGAGTTTACCGAGCTGCCGTGGCCGTTACTGCCTTCGTTCTCGTACTGCAAATGTAAGAAAACATCCTCAATCGACCGAAAAACCGCTCGTTTATCTACCGCTGGACGGCGTATAAATAGAAAGTGATTAGAGCTAATAAAATTACATGCTTTCTACCAACGAGTTTTCATCTTCGACCGTTAAAGTAACGGATACGGTTATCATTGCGTAACGCGCCGGGCTCTTCCCGTCGTTTAATAATCAAGCCCGGCTGCGTTTACCGCGGGCTTCTGGAACGATCCGGAGGGTCAATTAGGATCTTCATTTAGAAATTTTCTCCGACAAGAAAGAGCGTATAATGACAATTCGCCCAGTGAAAGTATACGGATGATCCGCACGCGTGGCGAATCAATGTTTACTCGGAGCGAAGCGGCGAGCCGTCGAGCGGCTAAATTGCGGGACATCGAGATCGAGTCCCCCTTTTTTAAAAAAAAAAAAAAAAAAACGCTCGGCCTTTTTAAAATCGCGACAATCGTACATATAGAGGAGAAAACTGACCTTGATCGAGGCGATGCAGCCGACGAGGGCGACGATGTTGCATAGCATGTGGTAGGCGTTCATGAGGAGGGTGAGGGCGTGAGTGACGTAGCTGGCGACGATCTCCACGCAGAAGAAGGCGATCGTGAAGAAGAGGACGAGGTAGAGCTGGACCGGCCTGAACCTCCTGAACCACTCCTTCACGGCCATGGTGTTTGTCGGCCTCGAGAGAGAGAGAGAGAGAGGGACGATGGCTTCTTACGGGATGCCGCGACGACGTCTCGCCTCCGCTGCAGGTTCGATGCGGTACCGTTCCTTAGCCTACCTTCGCGAGGCCGCATCTACTGCCTGCCCCTGTCGAGACACGCGGGTTAACATCTGGATCAGCGAGCTTTCGGCTGAGAGAGTTTTTAAAAGGGCTTATGTGGGGTGTCGCCGTTCGATTATTGGTCGATTGGTGCAGGATTGTTTATTTGACGAGCTTGAGTTGTTTAGAGGATAAAAAAATGTTTATACAGATGGTGGTGGCAACAGACATTCGAATCGACGACGGAAAGAATATCCCAAGTTCTTTTCAGTCGATTAATATATGATAAGAGTTTGGAATTGACATTATTTTCAGTTGCGATTCTGGTGCTCGCATGAATCTTTAGGTGTATTTAATTGCTTTATCAGAAAAATTGTGACTTTTAATTAATAAAAAGATTTAATTGGCAATTTAAAAATTTAATTCTGAATATGTATTAATGTAATTACTTGCAATTTAAAACTGACTTGTATATTATCTTTATAAATAGAAGTTCTAAGTTAAATATGCTGTAATATCACTTTTTATTAATTCACATAATTTTTTAATGCAGAAATGACATTATTTATATCAAATTTACCTTTTTTAAAACAATTTGAAATATTCCGATGAAACAAAAAACTACTCTTAAGTACGTGGAAAGACTATCTGACAGAAATACACTCCAAACTTTCATTTTTAGTCTCTCAACACTTATTGTTAACGAAATTTATGTTTATCTTTGCATGATTTACAACCTGTTTAAGAGTAAATACACGTTTCTGATAACTATATTCTTTAGAGAAAACTACGAAATTCCGCTTTACAATGTAGATTGCTGGAAAGCTACAAAGCAGTTCGATTTAACTCAATCGTGCAGCCGAGAAACTGAGAGATTAGACCGAAAAAGCTCGCTGATTTCGCGTTTTTACGATTCCGTTAATCTTCGCACTGATAAAATATTCTGCTCGTTGCGCTAACGACGCTCAAGTTTTTGAGCGCTCAGAAAATTTTAAGCTCGATTTATGGTACTCTTTGAATTTGTAAAACGATGGCCTGAACAAATTCTTCGGGAACGTCAATAAAGTACTTTATCGCGGAACTTTGTTGACGTAAAAAAATAATAGTTCAGCAGTGGCAGTTCGACGCGCTTAAATATTGTTGGTACCGTAAAAATATTATCCCTCGCGAAGACCGCAATTATTAGAATCGTTTACAGAAGCTATTTTTTAAACAAATTGGCTCAGGTATGCTGGAAATTAAATGCTCGACTGAAAAAAATCTCGCGGGAGTTCCGCAAAAACTCTTATATAACAAGTACACATTGCGTCAGAGAACATTGACATTGACTTTGAAACCATTTAAATAGATTCGAGAGATACTCTTTTTTTCGCTCAATTATTCCCGATGATTTACTTGTTTTCACAAACTCATCCCGATCCAAAGCGAGACTAAACATTTCGTTGATTTTCACAAGTTCAGCGTAATTGAAAAAAAATAAAAAAAAGCGTGCACGCTTTCCGCGCCTGCTTTTGTCTCGTTTCCCGAGAATTTGCGCGAAGCTAAATCGTAATTGAAATCAATGAAACGCGTATTAACCTCAACAATCGGGCCAGGTATTTAGCATTTTCCAACAATCCGAGGTGTCGATAAGTATACGCCAGTGATTTATTTATTTTACGTCCCGAGTTTATAGCGCGCGGAAGTGCTTTTGTGCCAAGTCGAATACATTTTACGGGTTTTATTTATACTTTGTACGAAGCTCTCTGCATATACGAACTGCGACTCCACGTGCGAATCTATTGTTTGTTGCACAAGTAAACATAATTATGCGAACGGCGATCAAGGTAACTTTCAGAAAATTCAAAATGCTGCTTAATCTTCGTGAAAATTAATGTTTAAATGAATTATTTAGAAGCGGGGCCACCTATTTTTATCCCTCATCAGAATAACAGACTGATAGGGGATCCAAATATGAATGGGAATAAGTCATTTGTTCGACTGAAGCTTCCATTGAAACGGCAAAAATGACCTACACTGATCTCTTCTCTCAAATCTCCACTGTCGAGTCTCTCTACAAACTTCTCAAGCCACGTGTCGTACGCAGTGGAGTAATCTAAAAATATACGCTTTTCTCAAACAAAGATATGCCGGAAAACTGGATTGTTGCTCGAGACACGTTGCTTTTTGCACAGTTTCAAATGACTTTCTGTTACGATGAATGATTTTATACGGGTTTAATTGGATTTGCACTGCAAATTTATTATGAACCTGTTGCATTTAAAGACTGACGCCTTTTTCTCTATGAGATAAATCTTTATTTTACTGCAAAAGTGCGTTGAATCCGATTAACGTACTCTCTTAACAGGCCTGATCGAACGTCACATTCGTGCGGGACCACAGTAAAGCAACCGAATGACTATCCAAAAACCAACAAAATCACAGCTGCTTACAACTACCAAAATTCCGCCACTGAACGAAGCTTCAAAAAAAAACAAAAAAATCACGAAAAACCAGCCGAGCGATCGACGGAAAAACTCGACGGGAAACCAGAGTACCGAACGAACTCCCGGCTCGCGAGCGAGCTTCCACCACCCGCACTTACGTAGGATGCGAGCATCGTCGCACGCGGCTCGAGTCAGCCGGCCAACTGACTGACTGACTGACTGACTGCGGCGCGGCGTCGCGCCGCGAGCGAACGGCCCCGCGGAGAAGAGGCGCCTCGATCGAAAATTCAACCGGTCGAGCGCCCTTCGAGAGAGAGAGAGAGAGAGACGCGCCGCCGCCGGGAGATACAGACGTGAGCCGAAAGCCGCCGACGGAGCTTCGAGGTCTCCGGAGGAGCTTTGGGACCGGAATTGAACGGGGGCTAGAGTTACGGACAGTTTTCGAGATGATTCACCTGGAAGGGGAGAGGGAGAGGGGGGAGTTCTTATTTTTGGAGTACAATATTCGAGTTTGGAACGACGTCCGCTTATACTGATGCTTGTACTTTGTTTTCTGCGATGAAAAAGATTGGGTTTCGGACATCGAGGAACTATTTTGAGAAAATAATTGATATAGTGTTAGTAATTTTCGCGGTTAGACTTGCAGATTTTAACGAAGCTATTCGAATTCTTTACTGCCGCCTAAAAAATCTGGATGAACGTTTTAATTTTTTTTTAATAATTTTCTTAAGCTTTAAGAAAGGCTGTAATTTCTATCGAGTAAGTAAATTCTTTCAATAAAAGCAAATACCGCTAAGAAACGGTGTCTTTTTGATAAGAGAGTTTGACATGGCAAAGAAATTCTGTAGATTATTTTTTGAATAGCAGATCTAAATTTAATTATGGAATCTTTTTACTTAATCTTGGGACCAAATGAATTTTCATTTCTTTATCAATATTACTTTACGATATAATTACCATTTATTAACCAAAATGTATAAAAATTGAACCGTTACGCAAATTATAAGAGCAAAAAAGCAAAGTCGACCAGATGAAAACAACACCGCACCCACACACATCGAGCTACGTTCGTCGGCTTTTTCAAGTAAATTAGCAAGTCGTCAAGAACCGGCAAGCAGAACGCACTCCAATATTCCTCGCGTCGAGTCGAATTGAAGGCCGCGTTTTCACGATCTCAATTGCAGGTGAAATCGGCGGCAGGAAATAGATTATATTCTAACTAATATATTTTTTTCAATTATATGACGAAGGCATCAAGCCAATTTCTCTTTCTTTAAAATTGCCGCTGCAATTTTTTGCTGAAACTTTTTTTTCAACAATCGAGGAGGAAACGCTTCGCGGGCAATCTTTTTTTCCACCGACAAGATTCGCGCGAACTTGAAAAGAGCTACCTCCGCTTCAGTATCTAAACGGGAGTTCGCGTCGGCGTAATCGCGGCAATTATTCCACTGCCATTGTTGTCCTTACCGCTGTAAGATTTTTCAATATTCGCAGATCTGTTAATTTCCTTTATGCTCGAGCGAACAAACAATCTTGCAGGATGACCGAACGATCGATTTGCAATTGAAATGTTAGATATCATAAAAGAGACGGACTCGTGTTATCCGCGAGCGTTTCGCCTTCGGTCGAGTTAATGGATTTATGTAACTGATTAATTACTATTTGAGAGAATTCATTGCCGCCGATTAATGATTCGATAATATTGCCAATGTACATTTTCTATTCGCAATGTCGTTTTGAAGAGAGTTTAAATTCATTGTGGAGTTTATCTTGCTGCTAGATTATAGAAACTTTGATAAAGTATTTATCGGAGATTACAGATTATTAATTCTCCGATCGATTCACTAATATTAAACTATTTCCCCAGTAATGTTTCAACACTTTTATTTCACTTAAAAGCAGGAAATTACTTCCTGGTTATTCTAAGTGTTCAGAATGCAGCGTGAATATATAAAAGAAACTTACATTTTCTATTGAACAGTTTTAATACCCCCCCCCAACAAGCCCACTTCCATCTCATTAAAAATGTAACACGAACAAACGAATTCTACGACGACTCGGGTTGCCCCTCAGTCGTCAAATTTTATCATCAGCGACATCAAAAGAGTTTACATTCAATGAATCTTTCCATTGGGCTCGGACCACTGTATTACACTTTACGAGCGTAATCGCTGCTACTTCAGCGGCGGCTCAAGCTACGGTGTCCTTTTTACGATCTCGTCGCGTCAATTATTCCGAAAATTTCTCCTTTCAAAGCGGATCCTTTTGTACGAGCGTGTACTCGAGTACTTATCGCTTACATAAAGTCCATTATCGCCTGCTAAATTGCCGCATGACGGTACACGTTTCGCGCGGCTCGACCCAGATTTGCCTGGCGTACTTGAATTTTCAGTTTCGCGACGATCTTGAGAATAATTTTAGGCTCATCGTTCATTGAAAGATTGGCGAGGGAATCAATCTTTTAATTAATTAATTGATTCTCCCGTATAGATGTACTAAATTTTTTAGAGGCAATTTTGGTCAAACTGGATGTAAAAGCAATTTGCGGACGTAATTGGCGGTTCGTTAGCATTTATTCGTTTAATTCATATTTGCGGTTCGGTACATCGTGAAGCTATCATAAGAGTTAATTTATAATGATATCGTTTTTAATTCAGTATAATTACATCGACTGATATACGAATTTGAAGAAAATAAAATATTTAAAGCGAAGCGTATAAGCTGTTAGGCTTTTTTTATCTTTGCTATCGTGCTATTTTAATATTTACCTTTTTGATGAAAAATTCACGTTAATAAAAGAAAGTTAAAACACTTGCCTAATAATATTGTGTAGAAACAGAGGCGAAACACACAATTCTATCCACTCAATTTACTAATTTTCGACGCTTTATTACATGACAAGTGTAATTAATTTAACACTTTTATTTCTTCTGATTTTACATTCAATTAAAAAGTTTATATCTCCGATAATTTGACATTCTACCTCTCGAAATCTCAAATTAATTCAAAACAATAAATTCGATCCCCTTTCATTTCTTTTCGAGATCTTGGAATTCCAATCGTTCCATCGGCACAATGGCACGCATTCCATCAGCCGCAAGTGTACACTGCATCGACATCCGGTTTTGAGCTTGCAAGGAAAGATCTCGATTGTCGTAGGTGCAGACGAGTGGCAAACGTGTGCGGGATTTTGGCTGCATTATAACCATCTTTGAGGTTGAAATTTACTATTCTTTGTAGAAGATCAAGTCGATACTTTGCTTTATTCGTCAACGAGGATTTGAGACATAGAAAGTTTTATCGACCTTTTAGCTAAATAACACCCTAGCTTGTAAAGTAACCGTAAAAACACAATAAACAAGGCAGCAAAAGCCGAGCCCTAATAAGAAAACGTTACGACAAAAGTGACCTCTCTCTCCAATAGCGAGGAGACATATACACTCTCGTTACACTAATTTCGACCGAAACGTTTCTACTTTCCTCTCGCGTCGAGAGCGCAATTACGGACAGACGTCCATCGCCACTCGGTATGACTATATGAAAAGCGCTCGTTACGCGCATCCGGCCGTGTAATGCCCGCAGCGCTCTCCGCGCGACAATGTGTCCCCCCGCGGCGCTTTTATGTATCGGAGGCGCGCGCAGGAAGCGGCGTATAGCCGCGCTCGCTTCCGCGAGATCGGCCCGATCTTGCCGAACGGCCGGCGCGGGCTTCGATTCGCGAGAGGATTTTTAGTCGCTGTACCCGAAGGGAGAGGGGAGCTTCGTTGACGTTGCTCGTGAAATATACTTTTGAGGAAGGGTTTAGAGTGAACGGCTTTTTTTTTTGTATATTATTTCGTGCAAAAAAATCTTCGGAGAAGGAATACTGCGTAAAGAAATGATAATAATTTATCAAATTTGTCAAAGTTTTTATTTGAAGAAAAAGCCGTCGTTGGTTTGATGTAAAATTTGAGCATTTATAGAGAGAGAAAGAGAGAGCAATTTTTGTAAGTACTTTATTTATAATCGGTTAATAATGAAAATAATGTTAATAATGAAATCCTTGGAGAACTTCGTAAAAAATGTAGCTTGCATTTTCAAATTGTTTATCATTAAATAAATCCACAATAACCCAATATTTTATGCACCTAAAATTAGACTATCGTGCACGAAACTCACGTGCAGGACTGGAGCGTTCCTCAAGGATTGATCAAAAACGATGATTCGCGGAATCGGAGACAATTTCTTTTCTAATTGAAAAAGCAAATATACGTTATAGAAAGATATGATCCGAATAAGTTTTAACATTTTTTGGGTTATTAGGACCCCGTGAGTTCAGGAAGTTCAAGTAACCGCGATTATTTTTATCTATCGAGAATAAAAGTAAATACGGCGTGTGCTTATTGATAATTTTTGTTTTATCGAAATAAGCAGATATTGCTTATCGTTGTTTTCTATCGAGAATCTTAAATTATTATCTGTTCCGCGATGAATAAACTTAATGTTATACTTGTAATAAAATGTACAGACATGAATTTTCGAGCAAGAATGTTAGAGATTTATAAGAATTTCTTGTGTTAATAAGTGATGCAGTTAATTTCATTAACAAAAATGACGATTTCAAAGTATAACTTAATGGATGTTTTTTTGGTATTAAGTCTATTGGAGTACACTTTTGAACTTTTTAATTTTATACGAATTACTCGAGTTTAATCTGTATGTCAGCTAGTGACACTTAATTTTACTTTAATTCACTCTGAAATTATCTAATAGGTTTTTTTATGTAATAGAATTGTACAACATTTCCCAGAATTATCATCATAAAATAGAGACAAAATCATTCTACCTTGAAAACGAGAAACACAGTGTACAAATATCAACTTCGCTCCTTTATTTCTTAATTTTAGCAGCTACAGTAATATATAGTCCGTGTAGCTTTTATGTGTTCTATTTCAGTCAACGGCCTGAATCTACAAAACCTTAGATTCCATCGACTATTAATACAATTCTGGCACATCTTCTCGCCTTGTAAATACAGTACACGATAATCTTTTATAAAAAAAAAAACCAAATAAATAACAAAATATATATTTAGGCACGCAAAAGTCGAGTGTTTTGATTTCAGTCTAACACGTGGCGACTCTTATCGGTTATTTATGGTCTCTTTTCTTCTATTCTGAAAGATGAAATGTATTCATCCGCAGATCTTATTATCTGTTTCTATTTTCAAAAGTCGATGACTGATGCAGTGAATGTTCGCAGATATGTATAATCTAATCTGAAGATTTCGTATACTTTTACTTGCTGTGTCTTATTGGTTCTTTCGAATATTTTCGGAAGCATATTTCGATTTTGACGTCACCGCTCTTGACAAGTTTTACGCTTTTATTTATTTTTCAGTCTCAATATTCAGTTTTAATATTTATATTGAAATTTTTCATTTAGATTTTACAATAAAGTGAAAGATAAAAAGTGCAGCTTAAGAAGTACACTTCTTTATTAATATTTCTAATAAGCTAATTTATGCGAGTTATCTTTGTACCGCGTAAGATAGCACAGTTCGTTTAACGAATGTCGCACTCTTTATATATATTTAACTGCTCCTGAAACTGTTTAATTTTTATCTCCAATAACGTATTCTACTTGTATTCTTATACATCTCGCCCGCGACATCAGAAGAATAATCAAAAGAATTAGTTAAATTCCAAAAACAAAAAAAACAGGCCCTCGAAACGGTAAACAATGCTTCCTCTAGGAGGAAGCAAAAAATTAGTCAAACAAACTATACCTGTAAACGAAGCGACGAGGACTCCGGGTTGCGAAAAATCTCCGGCGTTCTCTCCGATCGAGCCTCCGTTGCAGCTATGTATAATCCTCCTCCGACGGCGTCGCGCACGGCAATAGACGCACGCGGAAGACAATCGATCGGCACGACGACTAGCCGCTCGAGGAGAGGACAACCTGGCGATAAGATATCGGCGATCTTGCGGCGCGCTCGTGTCGTTCTTCGCCGCGGGCGGCTTATCTCCGGCGAATTTTCGCCGCCGCGGGATATCGCCGGGCTCCCATTTTCGACTTTTCGTTTGGAGTCTTTAGCTTGGGGAAAAGCTTGGCGAAACGGGCCGGTTGGGGCGGAGGACTTGCGGCTCACCTGGGGATTTAGGACGGGAACTCTGATGTGGCGTCTTGATGCTGAATTAGTGAAATTTTAACGAGCAACTCGTAGGATCTGCGATAATTATCAAGGAGCGCGGTAGCGCTGCGAAGGCAAGTATGGAAAAAAAGCCTGAGGACGACCGCGCTATATATACTATATACTTTGATATTGGTTAGCGATATTTTCAATTATTTACTGCATTGATAAATAACTTTTATATTAATCATATCTAGGTTAGATAGAAAGCTATTTCGTTATACTACGTTTTAAAAAAAGTTTCATGTAAAATAATGTTCTCAAATTAAAGATATTGAGAAACAAAAAATTTATTGGTCGTTTTCCGATTCAATCTAGTTCTTCATTTTCGATTCAGACTTCCGGTTCTTCCGACTTCCGGTAAAAACTAAATAACA